>JAOWBR010178971.1:0-10839 GCA_028571145.1 Dionaea muscipula
AACATGATTTAGAACTGATTTTAGGTATACTCGAGTAGATTTTTTTAATTGGATATATTTATGGTTTGTAGAAAATGGGCACGATTAGAGACTGAGACGGCTTTATCTTGGTGCAGGACTGACTTGCTTGAGGTAGGGTTTTTGGTCTCTTGTGGTGTTTGTGGAGGATGCATACGTGTTTAGCTATTCATATATTTATTTATGTATATTACATTATGAGGCACAAGTTGACTAGATATGATTTATCCTGGTGTTTCACACATACTTTGAGCTGCTTTAAAAATTGAATTTATTTCACTGGATTTGGGATGAGATGTGTTTTGAAACGGATATTGAATCCTGGATTTTAAATCACTGTGGGATTTTAATGATGATTGGTTTTACTTGCTTGCGTGGTTGAGATGATGACTTCTGGTACGATGGTTTTAACAGTTGTGGACGAGTTCCACCTGGGTGAAAGTCCCGATTGTGATGTTGCATGTACGGGGGTGGTCCTCTGACCCTTGGGCGTGGTGGTCCGGTTAGAGAGCCATGGCCTATAAATAGCCTGACGGGGGCAGCGACCTGCGGTGAGAATCCGTCAAATGAGCTTGTGGTTTTTTTTAGAGACATCATTGATTTATATCTTTTGAGACGATTTTGAGACGTTTGAGACGTCACTGAGATGATTTGAGTTCCATGACGAGTTCATGGCTGGTTTGAGATGAATTTTTGAGATGTTTTGACTACCATGATGATTTCATGGGTATTTGTGACAATTTTACCATTCTGACGAGTTTTCGTGTCGAGAGAATGATTTTATCTGATTTCGACATCCTTACGAGTTTTAAGGAAATGATTGGTTTAATATGAGATTTTCTTACGAGTTTTAAGGAAATAATCGGTTTGAAAATATTTGAATCCCATGCGATCTCATTGAAATTATATCCATATGATGTGCATGATTTATACTAGACATTGTTGAGATTGCATGATTTGCTTGATATATTTCGAGCATGGTTTAGAGATGATACTCGATTGGATTTCATATGGTTTGTATTGAGGCCCCACTACTTATTCTATTTTTTTATTGTATGCTGCATATCTACTGCATGGAATATAGGTCTCCAACTGAGCTCGAGACAAGCTCACCCCTTTAGTTGTTGTCCTTTCCCCTCTTTCAGATTGAAGCTGCTGTGAAGGTTTGAGAAGAATCCTGCATCCATTTCATTAGTTTCTTTTCTTTCTTCGAGCTTGTAGCACTAGGTTGGGTGCCCATGAGAGATCGTTCTATGTATGATTCCTCGACGAGATCGAGATGATGGATTGTATTAGTATTTTTGAGATGTTTGATATTGCGGATATTGTATTTTATTTTGGGATATGTCCATTTTATGGGGAGACATTACTGAAATTTTTTTTGATTTTGGGCATTAGAAATATTTTAACTTGATTCGAGGTTTGACTTGTTAGGTGATGACTTGGTTTAGGCTTGATTGATTGAGTAAATGGGCGAACCCGGTCCATCCGAGGTCACGAACCGGACCCAGTCGGGTTGGGGCATGACATGTCGCATATTGATGAATTTGGATGTTATTGAGTTATTGTCTCATCACTATTTGGATATATAGCAGGTGAGATATTATTTTAAAATTATATTTCGTATAATGAGGGCAATATTTTATCAATATATTTTTAATTTTATAATATTATTTTTGGCAACGTACTATCCGGTCAGGTAATCAATTTATTAATATATTTTTAGTTTTAAAATATTACTTTTAGCGACGCGCTATCCTGTCAGCAATATACTTGATTTATTTATTTTTATTTCAAAGTGATACTTTTGGCAACGTATAATCATGTCGATAATGACAAAAAATATTCACATGTAATACACTTTGGCGACATAAATTTACGTAGCCGAAAGTGCTTTTTGGCGATGAAAAGTACTTACTTTGTTGAAAATTATTAGTGACATCCCTGTGGCGACGTCTTAGCGACGTAAAATCTTTTGTCGCTAAAACTCTTTGACAACGTAAATAAGCCTTTGTCAATAAAAATATTTTGTTGCAAAAAGTCGAAATTGTTGTAGTGCTATGACTACCCGAAGAGCTGCTACCACCAACCCCATCATAATAGTCATCATGTCTCAACCTACCACGTGTACCCTGACCACCATTCACCCTAGGTGGATCTGCAACATGCGACTCTTCTAATCTATCCAACTGCTCATTCACAACCCGTATTTCTCCCCTAAGCACTTGTGTTAACCGCCCCAATAAATCCTTCACTCCTACCCGGTCAACTCTATTCCCATCGGCCATTTTAATGAAAAGGACAAGTATGAAATAAATTTTCCTCACGTGTGTTTAATTCTCGTGTGTTTGCACTCTCAAGGTTTTTACCCTCAATTAATCTCACACGCTCTTGCCTTTTTTCACTCAAGAAAATTCTCTTAATCAGTCCTTTAGAACGTAAAACTCAACGAAATAATTCACAAGACAGATTAAAGAACAAATCAAATGAGCAGAAACAACCACAGTAAACAAGGATGACAAATAGCGATAATTCGGAAGAATTTGAGCAATATGATAACAATGATATGAATAACAGAAAAGTCAAAATAGCACGCAACAAATATAATCAATAAGAAACACTAGATATCAAAAGTTCAAATCGAGTCTAAAAATTTCAATAATATTTTAAAAGTCCACAATTTTTACATCTTTATTTTTTTTAATCTAAAATTCTACCCCATGACAAGTCAAACAACCGATCATAATTTTTGTCAAAGATAATTTTTGTCAAACAACCGATTTTTTTTTTTTTGTTTGTTTTCCTCAATCTTCTGCTGTCGCCTCACTTCAATTTTTTTTTGAGGCAGAATTTGTTAACGCACCCGCAGCACCATTCACCACAATTTTTTTTGTTTCCAACTTACTACCGCCAATTTCTGTATTTTTTTTAAAACCAAGGTCTGCAACTTCTTTTTTTTTTCTTTGACTTTGTTTTCACAACTCAACAACTTCAATGATTTTTGATCAATCTCAAATCGTGGTGCCAGACGCTAACAGTGATGGCACTCCAACCAATCCAAAGACAATCACAAAAATTCACAAGCCACAGTAGTCTGCAGTCTCAAACCCCACGTCAACCCCAAAACTCAATATTTTTTTCTGACTTTAAGACAAAACGGACCAGTCTTTTTTTTTGAATTTTATTTTTTATTTTAATCGACTCGACGTTGAACGATTCGACGAAAACAAAACTAAATCTGAAATTTTTTTTTGTGTATTTGATTTTTTTTGGACGACGACAATGACGAACAATTGACGACTCTGACACAAAGATGATTTTTATTTTTCTTTTTTGATTTTAGGCGACTCTACAGGAATTCAAGGGACGAACAATCAATGACGCAATAGGGATAAATCAAGATCGAAAGAAACGACACAAAAAGAAATCAAATCAAATGATAGATAGATAGATAGATAGAGATAGACACGCCTGATTTGAATCGAGTTCTGATACCAACTGATACGAACCCTGGCCGGCGATGAGATCTCTTCAAAAGGTTTGGATGGATCCTTGTTCCGACAACCCCGATTGAAGTGAACTGCAGTAAAAATCATGACCTGACGACAGATCTGACAGGAGGCAACCGTGGAATTACTGACGCCACGCACGAGTGTGACAGCTCGTACGATAAGTCGATTTTGATCTCAAAGGAATCACACCGTTGACGTTCACGAGGAGCAGAAGAAGAGAATCTCCCTCTCAAATTTCATTAATCAAAGCCCGCCCACAATTAGGTTCACAAAAGGCTTTAAATAGCTAAACGAATCAACGAAATAAAAATGAAAACAAATCCACACAGAGAATACAACGTATCTGCCTAAACAAAGCCCGACACGAGCGTGTTCTCTAGAAACACGACCGTGTTTGATTAAAAACACGCCGTCTGTTAACCCAAAATTCCAGCCGTGTTTCTCACTGGAACACAATGGAATTTCAGTCGATTAAAAGCATAGCCATGCTTAAAATCAGGGCCTCTTGGCATGGTCGTGCTTTGTCGAGAAAATACCTCCTTGCGCGCCCCAAGCTCCGCTTCACTTCGTGCTTGCCCACCGCCTTTCGTTGTGACTTTACTAACATGAAACACACGTCCCCGAGCATCACGAACCATCACGAGCGTGTCTTCAATCCACCAAACCCGAGCTTCTGACCACGAACCAAAAGCACCCCGAGTCGGACCGCCCTCAATTATACACGAGTCGACCAGAATCACGTCAAGAACCATAATCTAAATTCAGCAGATAAACACATGCATCATATTCGCTTCTACGAAAATCACAACTAATAACATAAGAGTCAAACCTCAAATACCACTGACAGAGAGACTGATTCAGCCTATACAAGGACTTTCTAAGTAGACAAACACAATCCTCCTTACTAGGAGTCACAAATCCTTTTGGTTGTGCTATGTAAATCTCCTCCTCAAGGTCCCCATGAAGAAAGGCAGTCTTCACATCCATCTGATGAAACTCCAGATCCTACAGGGACACAATAGATAACAACACTCGAATGAAAGAGTGTTTCATAACAGGAGAGAAAATATTATGATAATCTACCCCCTCCTTCTAACTAAATCCCTGTGCTACTAGGCGAACCTTGATCTTAGGAGCGCTTAAACCCGGACCGGCTTCTTTCACCTTGAAAATCCATTTACACCCAACCACCTTTCTCCCCTTAGGAGGTTGCATCAACTCCCATGTACCATTCTTAGCCAAAGACTACATCTCCTCCTCCATGGCCCCAACCCGACCAACAGCGTTAGGTCCAGAAATAGTAGAACGATAGGAGCCAAGCTCCTCATACTCAATGTCCTAGCCACTGTTAGTGCATAAACAACACTAGCCCAAGAGTCATACCTCTCCGGAGGAACGATGGTGTGCCAGAGTCACCCCTGTGTAATACTATCAACAACAACAACAGGCCCTCCAGCCTGACCCTGCGAACCACTACCAGCCTCATGAATAGAAGCCAACGGCTTAATCTCATCAATGTGCTCAACTAAAACCCCTTGCCGATCCCCAACTGTGATTGAAACTAACTGATCATCTGCAGGAGCAACTGACTGACCGGACTGAACTGACTCATTAGTGGAAACGTCTAGAATATGCTCCACCTTAAACTGAACTTTTGTCGGCACCTTAACCTCACCAACATTAGCTATAACATCATCACCACCTCCACTTGAAGTAGGAATATCATCAACTGACTGCGCCCGTGAAGCCGTGATCGTCTCATCAAATGCCACATCACGGCTAATGATCACCTTAGGGTAATCAAACTCTTTGCACTATAAACGGTACCCCTTCATGCCATCACCATATCCTATGAATAAACAACGAACCGCTCTCGGTTCCAACCTGCCCTTGTTCACGTGAACATAAGCATAAAAACACGAAATGATCATAGAACGGAGACTTACCAGACCAAACCTCCTCTGATGACTTGTAATCAATAGCTGTAGAGGGAGACCTATTCACCAGGTAACATGCCGTAGAAACAGTTTCAACCCACAAAATCTTTGATAACTCAACATGGGAAAGCATACACCGAGTCCTCTCCATTAAAGTTCTATTCATCCTCTCTGCCACACCATTTTGTTACGGCGTATAAACTGTGGTGTGATGCCGAATAATACCGACACCCTTACGAAACGCCTCAAACTCTTCCGAACAGAACTCCATACCATTATCAGTCCTGAACACCTTCACTTTCCTCTCAGTCTGATTTTCTACCATAGCCTTCCATTCCTTGAAAGCCACAAAAATATCAGACTTGTTCTTCTACAAATAAATCTAAACCTTCCTGCTAAAGTGTTGGTCCCTAGGAGGGGCTCTATAAGTTCAGGGGGGGGGGTGAATGAATTTATAGGTTTTTCAAACTTTTAAAACAATACAAATTTGTGTAGTGGATATATTTATATAGCCCCTTATTAAGTTTAGTTTTCAAAGTATAAATTACTATTTTAATCTTGTTATGTGTGTGTATATGCTATGCAATGCAAAATGTAAAGAACACCAAAAACTTATAGAGGTTCACGGTGGTGTAATCCGCTACTCCTCTTTTCTCCTTGTGGTTAGGAGGAATTTTACTATTGTATTTTGATACACCAAATACAATAGAAAATAGTGATAGAACAGTATCAAACACCCATGCAGTTCCTTCAACCGAATGGCCTTCAACTGCCACGACACTGTTTGGTCCTTTGCAACCTTCGTTGCTTCACCAGCTGCAGTTCTTCACCATTGGCTTGCTTCAACTGCTTCCTTTGTCCTTCACAACCGTGTTGCTTCACAAATTGCAGTTCCTTCACAGCCCTGGATTCACTGTCCTTCAGTCCTTTGTGGCTTCCCACTTCACTGATCAACTTCAAGAAATAATTATCTTAAAAATGAATGAATCACCACTGTGATTCAATGGGCCTTGCTAGATGTTGAGTGTAGCACTAGGTTGGCTCAAAGTTACTGGAAGTAACTTAAAAATCGTTGGCAAAAGAATTTTTACTTTCATAGCATAAGAGTTCAAGAGTTGTGTCTTCCTCTTCGTATGCCTGGATATATATAGGCTCCAAAAATATATCCGTTGAATGTCGTTGAACTTTTGATCTTCATCATCTTGTCAATCTTCTTTCAATCCCGATAATCGTGGATCTTGCCTTGGTCTTCTTTCCCAAATCATGTAAGCTTTTGAAACGCTTCCATGTCTGATTAGGGTTTCCAAATTCTGACTAACTCTATTTTAAAAAGTTGCTTCTTTTTGTCTCAATCAAATCCCGTGATTCTGTCTTGAGTTCAACGTCTTTAAATGTTAATAATAAATTCGTAAAGTTGAATTTAATATGTCCCATCCATCTTTAATGAAATCCTCGTCTTTGAACACGTGGCAGTTTCTTCAAGTCTGGCTTCGAGAACCCTAGGTTTTATAAACCCTAGACTGTCTTGGTCTCAACTGGTCCTTGGTCAACTGGGATTTCCTCGACTGGGCGTACTCAACTGGAAGTACTCAACTGATCAATCCTCGACTGGTGTTCCTCAACTGGGATTGCCTCGACTGGTTGTTTCTCGACTGGGACTGTCTCGACTGGATCATCCTCGACTGGAACTATCTCGACTGGTTGTTCCTCGACTGGGACTGTCTCGACTGTAACTACCCAACTGAGTTTAGTCAATTGGAACTGTAGACTGCCTTAACTCAACTGGATCAGTCTCGACTGCATCTACTCAATTGGATCAGTCTTGACTGCATCTGCTCAACTGGTTGATCTCGACTGCAACTGCTCAACTGGTTGATCTCAACTGCAACTGCTCAACTGGTTGATCTCAATTGCAACTGCTCAACTGGTTGATCTCAACTGCCTTGTCTCAACTGTGTCTGGTCAACTGGAACACCTCAACTGTACCAACTTAACTGAATCTTCTATACTGAACATCTCAACTGGAACTGTTCCTCTGAGTCTTCTAAGATTGATCTTCAAGGCTGGATATCTTCAGAGCATGAACACATATCCTAACCTGCATAGGTTGCTATATGCAACTTTTTGTAATAGTCTAAATCCAACTTAATATCTATACAATATCTTATGCAGATTTTATCAGTTTCCCCCTTAGTTATACAATCTCATCCAATCTTAATGTTTATCATGTTTTATGCATCATCAAAACTTATTATCTATCATATTCCCCCTTTTTGATGATGCCAAAACCTACATAAAACAAATTAATCAAAGTGCAAAGAGTAAAAATGACTTTACTCATTGCATAAAATTGCTTGCAGACAAAATTCAAGGGAAACCAAAATTACAATAAGTTAATCTACATCTTCCTTTTAGGGAAGTACACAGAGTCGTGCCACTTCTGCCACTCAGCCCGTGCCTTCTCATAAACTTCTTTAGATTTGGGTCCAAATTATCCATCTTGATAAAGCTGGACAAATTCTTTGGTGCACTCTGTCTGTGAGGGTATTTGCCCTTTGTATCCCTTCTTTCTACTCTTGGCCACCTTCAAAATCTTTTCCCCTTTCTTCTTACTCTCTAAAAAGTAGTACAAAGCATCCTGCTTGCATGTATGCTTTGCCTAATTTCCTTTCTTAAACAATTCAATGAATTCCTTCATTTCTGCAATTGACAGTGTATCAGATTGAGGTAACTATATGGTAGTGGTTCTGGCCTTGTCCTCAAAATGTGAAGATCCTCCTTTGAAACTTGAGCTTGTCTAATGGTACTGTTGGTATTGTTCATGTTGATGTTGTCCCCCACTTCTTTGCTCTTTGGAGGCTCCTGAACATTCCCCCCCTTTTGGCATCCTCAATAAACTTGAGTAGGATTTCAGTTAGGAGCTCCTGTGAGGTCTTGATCTCTTTGACAGTCTGCACCACATCATCAAGTTTGAGATTCTGCTCCAGGAATTGTTGTTCCATGAGATGCTTGAGTTCCAGTGTATTGTTGGTATTCTTGAGCTTCATCAACTTAAACTAATTAGAAATGTTTTTGGCTTGATCTTTGAACTTGCCAAGGAGAATATCTGTAACCTCCATTACTGTCTTTTTCACACCTTTCTGGAGGGTATTTGAATACTCTCTGAGCTCATCTATTCTGACCTTGACATCCAGAAAGTGATCTCTTGTGAGCCTTTGAAACTTGTTGTCACAGAATATCTTGGACTCCAAGATGTCAAACAGCTGGAATATACCTTTATTCTGCTCTTCCATGCTATGCAGAATAGCTTGAATGATGTTTTTCAGTTGTTCTCCATCAAAAGTTTCTGATACAAATCCAGGATGAACTATCATTTCTCTGCACAAGTTCTCAGCAGGTTCCTCTATCAGTGCTTCTATCACCTCCTCAACAGCAGCTTCTTTGATGGCATCCTCCTCAGCAACTTCATCATCTATGCTTACTTCCATGTCAACATCATCAGCTTCATCTCCATCATCTTCCCTAGATGGCTTCTCATGCTCATCATCCTTGGGAATATCATCACCATCCTTCTCCAACTCCTCATCTTCATCTTTATCATTTCCCTTAGATGGCTCCATTGGCTCATCATTCTTGGAGTCCTCATCTGCATCCTTCTCCTCATCTCCTTTCTCTGCCTCATCATGTTGCTTTTCAGCATCTGCCTCCTTCTGAACAACTCCATCATCATCTTGTTGCTGTTGAAATAGTTCTTATGTTGGGGTAGGTGGTTTTGGTTGTGGTTGAGGGGCTTCAAGAGCATCACCTCCCTGATCATCATTGCCATCATCATCCTTCTTTCCTTTTTCAGAATCATCTCCCTCAGGTCTCTTTCCCTTCTTTATTGCATGCCTCTTGTGGGCAGCTGCACCAATCTTGAAGAAATCCAACAGCTTTCCTGCATCCACCAACTCATATATTTCATAGCATTCCACCATGCTAACAACCCAATCTTCTTCATCATGCATCCTCGCCATGTCCTCAACTTGCACCCTTGACTTACTCAGTTTCTAGGTTAACCAGGTGTTGAATCTTTGAATCTCATCATCAATGTTGATGGGATCATCAATGATAATAGGTTCATCACCTCCATCCTTCACAATCTCTTTCTCTCTTCCTTCAGTAGCAGCTTCTTCAGTTACAGCAGTAGCAGCAGCTTCCTTAGCTATTCTTACAACATCTACATCAGCCTCATCTACAGGATCCTGAGCATCCTGAGGAGGGTCCTGAGCCACTTCCTTGGCCTGTTCCCCCTCAGGTGTCTCCCCTATTGAGCTCCTATGCTCCATTTCCTCAGCTGAAGTGCCCTTAGCAGGGCCTGTACTTGATGCTACTGATGGAGATTGCAGCACAAGTTTTCTTACCTTCTTCTTTTCCTTCTTCTCAACAACAGGTGATGTACTGGTCCTCCTCTTCTTGGTGTTCTCCACTTTCCCAAAAAGTCTCTTTGAAGGGTGCACAGCAAGTACATCCTTCAACTGCACTCTCATCAAAGCAAGCAAATGGCTGACAATGATGCCAAACGTCTTCTTGATATGAAAAATTCCTTTAGGAGGATTTTCTGCAGTCAATCTCTCCTTTACTTATTTGTTAACTTGGTCAGCAATTCTATGGTACACAAACAAAGCCCAATTGATTGGCTTGTTTATCCATATAGCATACATGAGTTGTGCCCTAGGTCGAGTCAGCATGTCATGTGATCCAGTTTTGCTTTCCACTATCTTACTCAAGATGTTATACAACAAATGAAATTCATCTTTAAGCAGAGAAACCCTACAGGAAAAATTGACAGAACTATTCTCATCTTTGACTATTGTTCTCCAGAACTCTTCTTCATCCTCAAAATCAATCTTCAATGGGTCAACTTCCCCAGACCTCGGTAGTCCAAAGTGATGTGTGAGGGTCTCAGGTTTGAGCATAATACTGACATTATTCACTCTAGAAGTCAAGGTAGTGCCTTTTACCTTAGCGTTTTTATAGAACTCTATTACCCCATCTAGTGACCATGTAGGTACGTAGGTTGAGATGAATCTAGTCAGTCCACTCTTATCCAGGGCTTCAATCACCTTCCTCGAGCCTTCTGTGCAGATCGATGATTTTAGAAACTGCTCCACATCCATAGTCAATCCAGTTAGCAAGTTGGCTTCATGATCCTTTGATGGTTTCGGTGCCATTGCTGAAGCTTGAGAGTGATTTGAGAAATTTTTGTGAGAAAGGTAGGATTTTTAGGTATGGGTACTCTATAGCTTCGAGTTCAAGGGTTTTGAAAATGGAGGGAATAAAAAGAAGAAGAAAATTTTGATTTATTGAGGAAACTTTTTGGAAACAAGGAA
>JAOWBR010178982.1:0-10838 GCA_028571145.1 Dionaea muscipula
TCGCTCCGTTTTCTTGTTAAGGTATAAAATAAAAAATTAGTTTTAGGATAAATATTTTTTAAAAAATAACCTTATTGATTGATTATATATTTATCTAATCATATGAAACATATTTATGTGTATTATTCATCTGTCTATACATAGTATTTGTAACACCCCAACCCGGGGTGAAACCGGCGATAACCCGTATGGGTCATTGAAGCCTAAAGGTTCAAAACCACCTTCTCAAACCTTTGTAAAACTCAAGATCACGTGGTGGTCTACATTCTTTAAGACATGTCACAAGATGAAACCGTATCTCAACATCAAATCTTATTATACATTCTGAACTAAACAGCGGAAGACAATAGAATAACACTTTCCAACTAAGACTTAGAACTCCTTCATCCCGTATCAACCTATGAGTCATGGGGTCGTCACTTCCGTCACATCCTCTATATCTGATCGTGATTACCTGAAAAGAAGGAAAACAGTAACTGTCAGCCTACTAACTAGGCTGAGTGAGGATAGTCAGGATAGAAGTAAGGCATACATATTGAACAAAAGGATAACAGTAATGGACTCGATTAACCAGAGTGGTCTCGATGGCTTCTCGAATCCGATTACGTGAAACAGGGGATCTCAACCGGAGTAATCTCGACGGTGAGTGAGGAAATGGAGGTGGAAGTGAGGCCCCGGACCTAGTCTCGACGGAAGGGAAAGCTACTGCTAGCTAAGCTACTGCAATGGCTACTGAGCTAAGGAAGAAGAAGATAACTCTGATAGAAATTAGGTTTTTTCAATTCATTGATGATGATCCCTACCGATTACAGCTTTGAGAGTATATATAGGCTATGAATTATCGACACAAAAGGAAAATACATTAATTCTAGAATTAGCACGTGTCTGGGGACCAAGGAATATCCTTCTGGCAAGGGGTACGGTCTCTGACAATCTCTCTCCAATCAGCCGCAACAGAATTTGTCTTTGTCCATGTCAGCAATGGGTGAAGCATGGGTAAGTCAGGGCGACAGGGAGATCAGGGCGTCAGCTAGACTATTTAAAGCTGTGGCGTCACCTCTACATATCTTCCACGATTGATCACTAATAGAGGAAGTGAATGCATGGATATTCTTCTAAGGATGCATGGAGATGAGTGTTGTGCCTAGATTCCTCATATCTATCTTCCTCTGCTCAGACTGATCAAGCGTCACCATGGTCATTCTGTCCTCCAGGCCCTACGGATACTTTGTACCAGGGCATCAGTAGCCCCCAACTCCTCAACGAAGTCATGTCAGCTCCTCAAACTTGTCATAGAAGACCAATGGGAAGATGGGAAGCATCAGGGAATCGTAAGGCGTCGGAGAATCACAAGAGTTTATCAGAAACAAGAGACCGTCGCCATGGAGCCTTCTCCCCTTTAGGGCGTCCAACCCAGTTGTCGCCTCGGCAAGTAAGCATCAAGGAGGTCCATGACAGAGAATGTTGTCGTATAAAGTCGGACCGGACGTCAATTAGGCCTATGAAAACATTCCGAGAGCATTCTGGAATATTCCTTCACAAAAGCGAGGGGCGGTATGATAATTTCATAAGTACCTCCTATTATGGTTTTCAGCTTATGCCAAGGTAGCCGTCTAGGATACTTGACGACGGTGTCGTCTGTGTTAGCCAGACGGGAGTTTGTATTGTCTGCTGAGATAGACAGTAGTCTCTAGGGACGGGTGCCGCGTTTGGGTTGATATGCTAGACGGGGTTCAGTCTAATGCTGAAGATAAACTGTTATGTCTCGACAAGTGGACGGTGATTGTTTAGCTTAAAGCTGAAGATAATGTGGACCAGATGGTGAGCTTACAACTTCAAGGCAGACAGTTCCCAGCCTAGTGTGAAGACAAACGACGATGAGTCTGCATTATGGTAGACGGTCATACCGTCTAAGTTATAGCTGCAGCGTTGAGTTGTTTTGTTCCATGTGTTTTTGGTCCCCATTCCTGTTGATTACCAAAGATTTATGTTTAGTGACGCTCCTGCGATCGCCGGAATCCGGTTCCAGAGGAGGAATCCGCCCTATTCCGGGTAACCGAAATGGGTTCGGTTGGAGAAAAACACTAGGGTTCTAAGCTATCTAGAATGCAACTAAAGGATACTGAAAAGATAAATATTTGATTGATTGATCGTTCGTGCGTGTTACAAAGCTAGGAATGACCATACTTATACTATCTAGGAGCAGTTACATGGACGGTTATAAAACCACCCACGTCCAGAACGTGGGTGAACCTCTTCCCAATCGTGGCTCAACTATTACAAGAAGGTCTCAGAGCTCGGCCCGTCCTATGCCCGTATCAGGGAACAACACCTCAACTGCTCAAATAACCACCAAGTACGTGGCCCTCCCCTAACTGGCCACATACACATCGTGGAGTAATGCTCGGGAACCACGTCCCGGGTGGCTACGCCCCACTCTTACACCCTAGCCGAGGACGTAGCAGCTTGACACATACCCAGCGCGCACCCGATTTATCATGGACCCATCCACGATTAGGGTGAGCCAAGAGTCCAAAGCAAGACCTCGGCCTAGAACGGACTCGGCCCAAAGTTACTACATCCTAGCCCGAGTGTCCCCAACGCCCCAATGTCAACATTACCCCCTAGTGCGGCGTATTAATAATTATTGATATGCCGTACTTATCCTAAAATGGGACGCAAAGGGATAAACAAGGCAATTGATCGGACATCGGTCAGAGCAAAAGCCGGTCGCGCTTCGCCCGAGGAGAAAAATATTGATGATAGTGACAAAAGCTGACGTTAGCCCTGGACACCCACGATTCACCTGCCTTGCCTATATAATCCCAAGACCCATCACTAATCTCCTTTTACACTTTTCGAGGAAGTTACAGAGGCTCCCAAACTCCAAAGTCAAAAAGGAAACCTCGGAGATTTTGAAGCTTTCCCATCAATGGCGACTACCTAGACGCACTCAACTCCATCGCCATCGCTTCCAATGGTGTCATCACTCTTCCCTCCGGAGACACCTGCCTGGGTCCGGCCGTCATTGACCCAGTTAGGGCAGCAGAAATTCAATACTCTCACATTTCCATTTTCCTCCCCACCACCTTATCGAACTCCTCCATCTCCATCGACGTCGTTCTCAACCTCAAATCACCGCGCAACTGGCCACACATGGACAAAGCCTTTTTCGGGGTGGAGGAAGAAGAATGTATCACTTTCGTCCATTTCTTATTATGCAGGTACGTCCTCTGCCTGGGCAGCGGCAAACCGGTGTCCAGCTATCTGAGGCTGTCCACGGACTTGGCCAAGGGACGCAAACTCAACTTGGCATCCTACGTCCTGGCCGCGCTGTACTGCGGCATGTCTTTCATGGCAGAGCAGCTGAGGTAAGGAAAAGAGCCCACGGGCTCCGGGCCGCTCTGGATTGCACAGCTTTGGCTGCGGGCTTATTCCCTTTCTCCAGCACTCTGCCCGAGTCTCCTGCGCTCTCGTGCTCCGGGCCAAGACTGGCCGCGCTCTCGCCCGTCACTGCTTCCAAGGGCGAGACGTGGGAGTACCTCAAGTCCACGGACCCATTGGCATCATTTTTCTCTTTTCCTACTTCAGAGAACCCCAACTCCCTCTTCGATCCGATGCCCCTCATGTGGACACACTTCTTGGTGTGCCAAAAGCTTCCTTTTGACCTAATTTTGGGGTCAAATGCCAAGGCCGGGGCTAAGACCTATTCGGCCAACTATGCTGCACACCAACTCGGCCTCACTCAAGCCCATCCTCTCCCCCTATTCTTCGCCCATACCTTTGGAGAGGCGCGCTTCGACCTTCTTAACGCCGTAGAGACAGGGGTCCTCCTGTCTAACCGAGACACCCTCCTGGAAAGATTCTCCGAAGCTTACTTCGTCCCGCGCATAGACTGCCGGACGGACGATCTCTTCCAGACCTATTGGACCGCAGAGATTGAACGTCTCATGTCCGTGGTCCACTTGGCCGATTGGACGCGGCCAATAAGCGCGGGCGTGCGGACGAAGCTCGGGCGAAGCAAGCGTGCTGTAGAAGGAGATACCAGCCAGACGAAGCTCCACCTCAGCCTAAAGAAGGTATAACTTAAACTTCGGGGCTTTATCGTTGATATAGAAAATCTCAATTCCTACGGGCTAACAATCCCTTTATTTTCAGCCAAAGAAAACACCAATTTCTACCACCTCCCTGGGCATCCAACTCGCCCGAGATCTACGGACCCCTCCCCGTGACCAACCGCATGAGATACCTAGTTTGGCGAAGCCTATTATGGCCGAATCCGCCTAAGGCCAAGGGGAAGGATTCACGGCCTAAGAGGGTGTGGAAGCGGTACGTATCATCTATCAGTACACCATTTACCTGTTTATTACCATACCACTTACAATGTTATCATAATCATAATGCAGGAGGGCGAGTCCGCGACGCTGGGCGCGGAAGATCCTCTCACCATAGAGGATATGTTCCAGGAGGAAGAGGAAGAAGACAGTGACATTATTGAGGCTACTGCTACGGCCGCTCGAGACGAAGAACGTCCACCTCTTCCTCTTCAACCACCCCCGTCGATACCACCTCCTCCCCCATCAGACACAAGGGGGATGAGCACGCCCCCTCCAGCCCGGATTAAAGACCCTTTTATGGGCGATACACCAGAGCTGAGGCCAACTTCACCCCCATCAAGTACAACGCCCACCCTCGGAGCGGGCACATCTCAACCCTCGGTTTCCTCTCCGGCCTAGGTATACTTTTTAAAAGTTTCAAGTTGGACTTACTTTTTCTTTTATAACTCCAACCCCAACCCTAACTTACATCAATAACAACCCGAAACTCTCGAAGAGAACGTTCAACGCATCCTCGGCGCTCTCACAGCCATTGCCGCTCAACCAGCGCCCCTCGTGCAGCAAGGGGCTTCTGAGGAGCCCATAGGGGTGGCCGATCTTCTAGAGGCGGCCCGACAACTCAAGGCGTTTTTGGAACTTGGCCGCACTGAGGCTTTGTCGCCCCTAGGAGAGACGCGACTCAACATTGCTAGTACTTTGGCGGAGAGAGCCCAAAGTGCGCTCAATGTTCCAATCCCAGCCAGGGCCCAAGTTCAGCAGTATGTATGGGAGTCCCATCTTCTCATAGTTGAACTTAGGATCCTCAACTCTAAACGAAGATCGAACAAGGTCGCCCTCACGCGCCAACTGAAACTGAAGAAGGAGGCCGAAGGGACACAAAAGCAGATTGAGGAGATCTTGATGGAGCTGACCTTAGAGGACTCACACGTGAGCTCTCTAGAGGAGCAAATAGCAAAGCTCCAGCACGATCTGGTCGGCCACAAGGCGATGGTTACAGCTAAGACAAAGGCTTTTGCTAACAACGCAAACAAATTAGAGGCCGTAGTCAGGGACTACAGTGAGGCCATTTAATGTGACTGCCTGGCCGAAGAGGAGAGGTTGGGCGTAGAAGACGCCCGTTTAGAAGCAGAATGGGAAAGGATTAAGCAACAAACTGATGAGTTTTTAAACTCTAATAGTCAAATGTAATATTCATACTTTATTCTCATACTCTATCTTCCCTTGCTACAATTGCTTCATTTATATATATATATATATATGCCTCGTCCAATGACACTTAGACGCAATGATAGCTTAAAGTTGGACGTAGTTCGTCCAACTTGCACGTAAGGTCGATCTGGGCTTTTCAGAGTCCCACACCGATGGGTCGTATTTCTTTGAATACCGGCCATTGATCGCCCTACAGTGTAATTGACCCTCTAAGTCTCTCAAACGGTACGCCCCATTGGGGAGACCGAATCCACCACAAACGGTCCCTCCCAATTTGGTGACCACTTCCCATACACAGGATCACGTGCTTCCAAGGGTAAGCATACTTTCCACACCAGCTCCCCTTGGACGAATGACTTAGCCACAACCTTCTTATTATAATATCGTGCCATCCTGACCTTTTGAACCTCTATGTGGTTCAAAACCTCTACACGTAGCTCGTCCAAAGAAAGTAAAGACTAAGTCATCACCTCTGCATAGTTATCAGGACTTAGCTTATTGAACACGCTAAACATCCTTTGGCATATTGAACACAATCTTCACCTAGGGTGGGCCAATATTACCCACTTCTCAATATCAACCATCGCATGGCCACCCCGGCTTGGTGGGCACCACATACACCCTCATGCACCTCGACCATTACAGCCTTGGCTTCGACCTCCGATATACAGTGAAGAAGGGCTTCATCGTGCCATTTCTTAAACAACTCTTCTTCTAACAAGACAAAGTTCAATGCCCGTAATTTACGCTTAGGATCAGATATTCGTTCTGGATCACTAAGTTTTTCCCTTATAGCCGCCAACCAATCAATCGCGTCCTGACCATCTATGACGAGGACGCCATACGAGGCAGGCCGCTCCAACACAGACTTTATTAAACCGTATCGCGTTATAGCCAATTGTTGAAGAATTACTTCGTCCTTGAACCCCAAGACAACTTGAGCGAGATCATTCGCTAGAGCGTTCCGAAATTGAGGAACGAATGAGATATCCACATAGTCAAACATACGCAACAACCTTTGAACAATATCGTTCAAAGCCAATAAAAACTCGTTCTGACATCGGAACTCCCCCCTGACTTGATGAATAACTAACTGAGAGTCTCCCTTAAGATGAACAGTGTGTACCCCCATATCTACGAGAAGTTTAAGACCTACAATCAGAGCCTCATACTCGGCCTGATTGTTGGTAAATGAACCGTCCAAGGAGAAGTAATAATGGAACGCATCCCCCAAGGGTGGAATTAGTACAAGTCCCACTCCGGCCTTTGTGGCCATCCTCGAGCCATCAAAGTATATGACCCAAGGTTTGAGAGCAAGGGCATGAACCTCGAGATCCATCTCTTTTGTGGCGCCCAAGCAAGAGTGACTAGCCAAAACCTCGGCCAACACCTGCCCCTTTACCGATTTTTGAGGTAAATATCGAAGATTGAATTCATACAAAGCTAGCGCCCAAAATCCTACGCGCTGATGAATAATGGGGCGAGAGTAAAGAAACTTTATTATATTAATCTTGGAAACCAAGTACATAACTTCAGGACGCAAATACGCCCTGAGCTTCTTATAGGCAAAGTAAAAGGACAAACATAATTTTTCTACGGGCAGATAATTACATTCTAACGTGGTCAGCGTCCTACTTAGATAATAGACCACCCTATCTTTGTCTTCTTCATCTTCTTGTGCCAACATGTCACCTATAGACCGCTCCTCGGCCGCAATATACAATTTGAAGGGTTGGCCCAGAGTTGGTGGAGCCATCACAAGTGGAGACGCTAAATGCATCTTCAAGGCGTCAAATACGTCTTGATGTTCCTTCGTCCAGACGAACTCATCATCATCCTTGAGCTTCAAAAGAGGTGCAAAAGCTATCGTTCGTCTTGCAGAATTAGAAATAAAACGCCTCAAAAAGTTAACTTGCCCTATAAACCGTTGTAATTCTTTCTTCGTCCTGGGCGGCCTGGCCTTCAGAATAGCCGAGGCCTTGCCTGGGGCAATCTCGATTCCATGTTAGTGGACGAGAAACCCCAGAAAATTCCTCGCGCCAAAGCCAAAGGCGCATTTGAGGGGATTAAGCTTTAAACCATACTCCCTCATACATTCGAACAAAGACTTTAAATGGGCAAAGTGACTTTCTATACTTGACCCCTTAGTAACAATGTCGTCCACATAAACTTCTACAAAATCCCCAATCATATCATGAAATATAAAATTCATAGCCCGTTGGTACGTGGCCCCGACATTTTTTAGGCCGAATGGCATGACAACCCATTCATAACAACCAAGGGCCCCAGGACACCTAAAGACCGTTTTGTGGACGTCCGACTCTGCGATATAAATTTGATTATACCCAAAATAACCGTCCATAAAAGAATATATAACATGGCCGGCCATTGAATCCACCAAGGAATCCACGGTGGGCATAGGGTATTCGTCCTTAGGGGTTGCTAGGTTTAAATTCCGAAAATCTATGCAAATTCTTAGTTTTCCATTCTTTTTACGTACTGGGACAATATTGAACAACCATTCTACATACCTAGTCGTCCTAATAAACTTCGCTTTAAGCAAACGTTCTATTTCCCTTTTTAATAGTTAGACTACATCTAGGGAGAAACGCCTAGGTGGTTGTTTGAACGGACAAAATCCATCCTTAGTAGGGAGTCTATGCTCCACTATCGTCCTATTCAAGCCAGGCATCTCCTCATATTCCCATGCAAAGCAATCTTTGAAATTACTAAGTAAATAAATGAACGTAGCACGTACCTCAGGAGCCAATAGTTGGCTGATGAACGTTAGGCAATGTGTCCCGCTAGCCCCGCCAATGTTCACCTTTTCCAAAGGATCATCGGCCTGGGCAATGCCATACCGCTCAGCGTCCGCGGCCTCTGCACCCCCCAAGTTCTGCTTGTCTTCTTCCAGCAACACATCCACGGCATAAGCTTCATGCCGCATTCTAACTTCAGTATTATAGGCCAACAACTTGGCCTTCAAAGCACCTACAGCACTACGTATCCGAATATCCCGTGCTAGATCAATGTCTCAGCCACAATACCCCTGTAGCCGCTCGCGCAAGGCCGTTATCATGGCCTCGTCCTTGACAGAGCATACTTCACGCTCCATCCTGAAATGCTCCGGATTGTCGGCCAAGTTCGGCATCACTCAAGGCCACCAAACTCGGCCTCCCAGTGTCGAAAAGCGCATTAAGCAACTCTGGAGTAACATCGTCCTCTTAGGACGTAACGACCATCTTATCGTCCTTTAATTTAGATGAACCGGATTGGCCCTAGGGTCTGCTCATACATACTATACTCGACCGTATTGGTTTCGGTTGCAAAAGGTTGGCTATCGGCCTGATCAATCTCAGGATTTCCATTTTCGTCTCATTGGACGATGCACTGGTGAAGTGAAGAGGGAATGCACCCACTCTCATGAATCCAGTCCCGTCCTAGGAGGACGTTATAACTGGTTGAGGTGCTCAAGACAAAGGACAACGTGGTCCTGGTCATGCTTCCCACAGTAATGTCAAGGGCGATCATCTCCTTTGACTGAGCTACCTCACCGCTAAAGTCGGTCAGCACGACCGATGATGGCATTAAGTCAGCCTCTGTCTTGCTAAATTTCTTCAACATACGGTATGGGATGGTATTAATCGCGGCCCCGTTGTCAACCAGAACACGATTAACGGGCACGCCATTGATCTTGACCTTTAAATATAAAGGCCGTAAATGCTTCTTCATTGTGTTTGATGGGCGGTGGAATACAACCTACTTCGTAGTATTTATCCCAACCTCTGGCTTTCTCGCCTTCACTGCCACGGCTTGAACATCTTCGAAGCCCCAAGTCATAGGCCGTAGACTCCACGGCTCATCAGGCTCAAATTCCTCGCCCCTACCAGTTGGGGTTAGTTCGGGCTCGACTGTAGGAGGAGGAACTGGTACTAATTGAGAGCGAGGGACACGCCGCTTCACCTTCGGCTTACTGTAAACCATCAAAAAATTAAAGTTGCCGAAGCCCGGCTCTCCTAATGGCCGGATGGACGGGTTCCCACTTTTATACAATTCGCGGAGAAACCTCTGGAACGAGATCCCTCTCTTCTTTGCCTCCGCAGTATAGTCTATCTCTTCCTTTACATCAGTGAGGTCATCCTCCTGACCACCTCGGTCAAAGGTTAACTTGCCCGTTTCAGGTACTTCATCCTCATCTTCTTCGGCCGCAGACACTCGGCCGCATAATAATTGAGGTTCTATTTCAAGGTCAATGAGCAAGGTTCAAGGTCAATGAGCAAGGACACTACCCCGTCCTCCCTTTCAAAGTCCTGTTCCTCACCGTCATTCTCTTGTTCGGGCACCGGTAAGGACGTACTGGCTTCGTCCTGATTCTTATAATCTCCAGGCAATAAATAATTGTTAATGGTTACTGGGGGCAAGGTACCAAACTGGATGAGTTTCGGACGCTTCTCGCTAGAATCTTGGTCAGCCCACCTCCTAAGCATAGACCGTGCAGAACTTCTCTCAAGTTCGTCCCCCTGATCAATGGAGGAAGCACTGACATTAGAAGCCACATGAGCCTCTACGGTATTAACTTTGAAATTTTCGGCCGCAACCGCAGTCGTAACTTGTTCCTGCATTTTTCGCCTCTGAGCGGCCCGCATGCGCTGACCGTATTTCTTTTGTGTCCGCCTCTGTTGCGTGCGGGTCATCTGAGTAAAGGGAACATTCCTTCGCCCCATTGGTTCGTAGGAACCCTACTCTCCAACGCGGCCGTCCTTTGGCCGAAACGTTCTTCCGCCCGCAGGTCCCATAGGAGGGACCCTTAAAGAAGCCTCTAGGACCTCTCCAAATGGATCTCCAGTTTGCCTTGCACGTTCCTCGTGGAACCGCCGCACGACGGCGATATCCCTCTGGCAGCAAACACACAACCGCTCCATCATCATATCAGACATGAAAGGATAGTCCCTGGGACGCTCCTCGTCCATCTTGGGGGGCCAGACCTACTTTGTGCCTCCTTGAAGGGTGGGCAACTGCCAGACAGGACGTTGATCATTCGAAGCTGCCTCGGCCAGTAGGGAAGGACCACCATATTCACACTGACGACCTTGGGGAACGGATCTTTGTCCACTTTCATCTTACCACTGTCGAAGGTAATACGTCCTGAATCGATGGCATCCTGCAAGACTGTTGACTTGATGTTATATGTGATGATTTACAAACAATGTTTTTCATGTGTATACTTACATGTGTGAATGAGCCTATTGATTGGTTAGTTGATGTGAATGCAATGAATTGTATGTTGTATGT
>JAOWBR010178992.1:0-10838 GCA_028571145.1 Dionaea muscipula
AGTCAGCAGTGAGGCAGGATTCGATCCTTAAGATCGCCAACCGACTTCCGTAGAATTAACTTTGGAGGTGATCAGATGATATCCACGGCTATGAAGGGATACGTTTGCAATCCTTTCTTGAGAATGAAAAGTAAGAGAAAAACAGTAAAGTGCGTTTAAATGAAAGTGCTTGTATTTAAAAGAGATTGTGAACACAAAAGGTTCAAGATTATCGAAAAACCATTTACACTCTGATCCACTCTGTCACAATGGTTTTAACGAGTATGGATCGACTCCTACTAAAACAGCCTCTACAACTCTGTTCACACTTCTCTCATAAGGTATCTTGGCAAGTGTGTAGATTCGAGTACTCGTGCGGGAGTTCGATGAGTTGAAGTACTGCAGCTTGTAGGCTATTTATAGACTTCCAAGTAGGTGAGATTGCGTCTAGGTTCATCCTTATCCTTTGAGAAATTCATGCATCAGCTCCACCAGAAGATCCCCTGAAAGTAGCCTTGAAAAGTTGAGGAAATCTGGAGAATCTGGAACCTGGAATGCAACTGCTTGGCCAGGTCATCAAGGCGGGGCGGTAGGAAGTTGTGGCGTCAACCCTCTGTGGCATCAAGCAAGAATAGCCTCGTCATGATCTCACAATAGCTGAGTGTCGCCATGGCGTCAAGGTCTTCTATCTTGAGAAGGACGTCTCCAACATCAGATAGGACACCATGGTTCATCTTCTAATCATCAAATAGGACCTTAGATCATTTAGGGCTTCAAGTGTGAATCTTGGATAAGGAGTTAAGACCAACCGTCGCCACCGCTATAGAAGTGGATACCAGCGCCTTTGAGGTTGGGGCGACATTCATTCCTCTAAGAAGTATAAGAGATCCGATGAAGGATTTGATCACATGGACAGTATCAGTGGATCAAATAGACATGTTATGAACTCGGATCATCATTGTTGAAATCTTGAATAGTGAGTTAGGACAAGGTGGCGCCACGGCTTGGTGAGACCAATCAGCTCCGTGGCGTCAGGTTCCTCTCTAGAGCATCTCCTTTGTTGCATGAGAGTTATGGCTTCACAGAATGTTATCTTGTGTTGAATAAAGGCCATAGGTGCTGGAGACGACAGGGTTGAATCTCTGAATCTCAAGTTAGAGGTGACCGTCGCCATGCTTCAGTAGAGCTAGTCAGCTCTATGGCGTCACTTGTGTGGATTTAGAGATTCTAAACTCTTCTGGACTTCATAGTTGATGGGCCATCTTGGAAGGCTATTTAAGATATATTGGAAATCTTGTCTTCAGGGTCAACCTTCTAGAAAGTGGATGGTATCATGTCCCAACTTAAGCTGTTTTTCCATCCATTGCTCTAATGATGGCGTCAACCTGCCTAAATTCCTCCAAATGATATAAATTCTGAGAAACATTAGAAAAGAGGCATAGATCACGCCAAAATAAGATAAAATAAGAGACTTAGCATAAGTAAAAGGTAAGATAATGTAGTCATTTCACGGCTACATCAACGGATAGGTTGGATTGGATTTACACTTCGGATTAAATTTTGTCAGGTCTAGATGGCATGAGAAGGGGGAGTGGTGGCACCTGCAAAACTCATATATGTGGGTTCCAGTTCCACTATAAATAAAAACAAAAAATAAAAAACATCGCACATGAGAAAATGTGGGCATGGAGAAAAAAGGAACCTAAGACGCCGCGTCTCGCAGCACAATGAAAGTTGGGCCCGCTATCTTTATCAGTAAAGGGGGATGATCGGTTTGAATAATTAATGTGGACCTGCCATGTAATTCAGCTTGGGCTGTGACTCATCATACTCTGGACTGGACTAGACTGGACCCGAACCTCTGTATTTTATTAATTAAACCCAAGCGTGGTGGGTCGGGGGCAACTTGTTTTCTTTCGGGTCTTTATTTCTTTAATGCAACCTTTACCTAGCTATAACATGAAAAAGATATCTGAATTTTTTTCAACAGTGGGGCCAATTTATTATTCAAAATGCTTGTTACGTTCTATCAAATGATGACATGACACATTTACTCATAATCCGTATACAGATAAAATTTGATCTTTCTATATATAGGTATAAAATAGTCTTTTAAAATTTACATTTTACGTATTTTACTAGAGGGAATCCGTGCCGTTGGCACGATAAATATTTTTATAGTTTCATTCTCTTATAAAAATAGTTCGCGTACGTTTAATAAAAAAAATTATATCAACATTAAGCTTGTTTTGATTCACATAAAAATTATATATTTTGACTATAATATTTTTATATCAACATTATTAGACTTGATGTGTGTTTGTATATAAAAGAATAAGATTATAAGATTATATCAAGTAGGACAAATGTTTATCTCCTTTTCTTTATCTCCTTTTGTTTATCTCCCTTTCAAATTTTTTAAAAAATCTATCTTCCTTGTCATATACATATTTTCACGATATCATATAATTTGAACATTGGAATGTTGCAAAGAAGTAGTAGTTATAACAAAACAAACGACAAATTGTACACAAACTTATTGTACAATAACTTATTGTACCTCTAAATGGGGCGTTTAAATGAGAGTGTACATAGTCACTCCGTATATATACTAGAAGTAACTCGTGCCGTTGTCACGATAATTGTTTTTATAGTTTCATTCTCTTATAAAAATAGTCAGTGTACATTTAATAAAAAAACATTATATCAACATTAACAATATAACTTTAAATTTGTTTTGATCCTCATAAAAATTATAAATTTTGACTAATATTTTTATATCAACATTAGACTTGTTTTGATCCTTGTAAAAATTATGAATATATATAATGAGATATGAAAGAAATATAAATTATACATTGTCTATTGTTATGTGATATGATGTGTGTGTATAAAAGAATAAAAGAAAAATGAATAGTTAAGATTTATAATAGAAAAATGAATAGTTGAGATTTATAAGGAGAAAGTTAATAGAGATATAAGATTTGAATTGACTTGTATTTTTTATTATAGATTTTATTCCTTCTCTTTTTTATTCCTATTCCCCATAAAACAACCAACCAATCACATTGTAAGATTACGCCAAATAGGACACATGTTTATCTCCTCCTATTTATTTCCCTTTCAAATTTTTTCAAAAACTCATCTGTATTGTACTATAGATATATACAGGGAGGTTATATCAATACAAACAAATATATAAGTTTTGACATTGCATTCTTCATCCCTTTCACTATTCACCCACTGTCACACATCCCCCATGTTAGGTTCACCACTCCCCAAACACCACTTTCACCAACTTTCAATCTCAATCATCCATCTATCTAAATCCAATGGTTTTCATGCCTTGTGTATTAACTTGTTAGTATAGAAGAGTAATGCAACTAGCTCAAGAGGGGAGGAGGGTGAATTGAACCTTTTAAAAATTTGAAGCAAATTAACAACTTAACTTAAAAGTAGAAAGATCAATATTCTTGGACGTGTTCCAAATCAGAGTTAATGAAACAACAAACATGCAAACTAGACATCGTTCCAGGACATGTTCCATTCAGGATAGATTACCATGTAGAAATGAAGTGCGGAATTAAAACAATCACACAAGGATTTTTACGTGGAAACCCCTCTTGTTCAAGGAGAGGACAAAACCACGACTTACATAAGTTGGATTATACTTACAAGGTTGTAACCCCTAACCTCAATTTGATTAAACTTCACTAAGTCGTAATCACTAACCTTTAGACTTACCCCCAAGTCTAACCCCAATGCGTTACTCCGCCTATTGCTCCCCTTCACTCTACCTCAAAAATGAAGCCAATTTCAGTGACAAATTCGATAGACAAGTAACTTACTCAATGCTTCTACAATAAGCAAATAAGGTCATTTTTACAAAATAGTCAACAGTTGGAACATGTATAGGAACTCCGGACTGTAGCATCAAAGTTCCAGCTTCCTTCTTCTTTTTCGATGATCTCCAACAACTTGTGGCCTCTCTTGGATCTTCACAATGCACTCGATGGAATCCGTACACAGTGTAGATGGGATGATAAAGCTTGCTCTAGGATTCTTCTTGATTGAAGGCGTAAGTTTGATTCCCTCAATTTGAAGATTTTTATACTTGGAGGGAGTGAAGATTGTTACCCGTCAAATGATGTAGATCATGGACGTGGTCATGGTTGGAAATCTGGCGTAAGTGCTCCACTGCTTCAGCAACTAATTCCGACGTTCAACAACTTCCAGCGTGTGAATTTTCTTCAGCTCGAAGGGATCAATATCTCTTCCTAATTTCGTGGCCAACTTATTTTTCCGATTGCTATTTTTAGCTTGGTTTGAACGAGTCAACAATGAAGAGATGCTCAATCTGCTATTATATCATTTCCTCTTCATTTAAAACAATTTAAATTTCAAGGAGATAAAAATCAGATTTGTTGCTAAGTGGATAAGATCAAACAATATATTTACTATTAAGTAAAAGTCTATTTTAAGTGAAAAATGTTTAGAATAAATCCCCTTAAAAATAAGTTAATTTATTCTTGTCAAAATAATCCACTTAATCAGGTTTAAAACTTACTTGAGAAAATCAATTTACCCATTTGATTCACTCTCGGGCAATCCATGTAAATCATCCAGCCAAACAGCTCGACGTGTTCACTGCCTTGTTCCATATGACTCAAACAATAGCACACTGTGGTGATTGTTCCTTATCCTGTTTCGTGAGACTCATACATGATATTCAATTATTCACATTCATTCAACACATTCGATCAACATCAACCAATCATCACATTCATTCAACATCTAACAAACATCACATTCGACAAAGTTGCTCATTCACACAAGTATACAGACGAAAACATTGTTTGTAAATCATCACAAGAATCTAGTTAACAAATTCTCCATTGATGATGACAAACAAAATGTTAAATGTGTTGTACTAATCATGCAATCAGGTTCATGGAAAGGTAGATGTTCATGCAGGCAATTTCCAGATTTACATGAATCAATTTTAAACACTAGCATGAACTCCATCATCCAATCAAATTTATTCAAGAGTATGCACTCATGAAGCATCCAGTTCTCATGCAAAACAGTTTCTAAGAATAAAGCAGTTCTCATGAATCATTGTCTCAAGTCTGATTAGCTTCAAATTGTGAATATGAAAATTTCCAGATTCAGACTTCAGGAACATGATCAGGAACATGAGACACATGATAATCATGAAACATGCTCAGAAACATGAAATCTTAAACAAAAATCCATGGAAATATCAATCTATCAGAGACAAGAGCTTACTTACTAAATCTTTTTGATTAAGAGCAATTCTGCAGACAAAAGGCATGACAAACTAAACTCAACCTTGTTAGCTAGGTTAGAAAAATAAAAAATTTTAACTTTCCCTAGAAATCAACGAAAATTCAAAGTAAACACACATTAACAATCACTTCCCGCTTTTGGCATCATCAATAATAGAAGCAAATTGAGATAATTAAGCACATAAGCAATATAAGAATGCATAGACACTTGAATTGATCAATACCTCCAAGGATTAAGTACCTAAAAAAGAAAATGCATTCAAAGATAATCCAAAGCAAAATCATTGCATATGTGTCATCCATCATCATAGTCAACTAAAAGCATAGCATAAGAAAAGCATAGTCATAAGGTTCACCATGATAGCAAGTAGCAGCATAAGCAGTGGCAAAAGATATAGATCAGAAGCAAAAGGAAGTAGGAAATGAGTGTAACAAGATAAACAGAATGTTTTCAAAGGAGATGGGTCATGGAGCTCTATTGTCTATCAGAGGATGAGGAAGAAGAAGAACTGGCTGCTGGTGTAGGAGTAGCTGGTTGCTCTGGTTGCTCAGCAAGGGTGTCTAGCTTCTTGGTGAGATTCTCTACTGAAGTGCGTAGCTCAACAAATCTCTTGGCATGCTCATCATACCCCTGGCCGAGAGTAGTGAATTTGTCAAACATTGTCTTGTGAACCTTCTAATGTTGTTTGAATTTGAGTGACATCACTCTTCTCTCCACAACAGCAACTCTCCACTCAGCATTTAAAGCATGCGCGAGTGCTCTTATTTTTCTTACAAGCTGTGCAGACCCTGTTGTTCCCAGCCTTGTTCCCTGTCCTGTTCCCTGAGTAGCCTCATCAAAATCTTTGTATCGTTTCAGATCAATCCAATCAGTGTCTTTTGGTGAGGATCCTACTCCCAATTTCACTCCTAAGTGCCGAAACACCTTAGTCATCAGAAATCCATCGGGCAGAGAATGTGTTCCCTTTTCCTCATCAATTATTCTTTTGATGTGTTAGATGATCAGGGATGGAAAGTGGATTGGGTCCCCTTATACAGGTAAAGCATGTGCACTAAGTCCAAGTAACTAGCCTCATCTCTTCTTTCCTTCCTAGGCACAATGTTTCTTTGGACCATCATAAATAACTGCTTAAATTCCCCAGACATCTTTGGCTTCTTCACCTGCCTTGGTCTCTCTAAGTTTGGTTTGCCAGAGATGATTCAGGTAATTTCAAGTGGTAGTCCATCGGGTAAGGTAGGCCAGCCACCTTTGAAATGCTCATCAAAACCACCTATGGGTGAGGGCACACATAGAATTGTCCAAGCTCCGGAAATCCAAACTCAATGTTCTTCCCTTTCATCGTACTCTTCACAACACCATCCACAATATAGCAGTTTTCATAGAACTTCAAGAACTCCTCTCGGTAATACTTTTCAGATTCAAAAAATAAAGAGGTCCAGCCTTAAGTATTTATTCTTTCCAGAAAAGGTTGGAACCCTTGTTGTTGTAGAGTAGGTAGAAAGAAGAGTTTACCCTTCATGACTTTTCGGGTGGGGTACTTGCTGGATGATCCTTTGCTCTTGACAGTTTTGGGTGAAAGCCTCTTTTTGATGGCTTCAAGTTTAGTCCAATCGATTTCTCATCTTCCCCCTACTTTGGTGGCTTTTCTCGTCTTTGGTAGTGGTGAATTGGGTTGATCCTTTGCTTGTTCTACTTCCTTCATTGGTTCTTACTGTTTCTCTTATTCCAGTACTTGTTCTGATTCCCCCTCAACAACAGTCACTGGATTGGGTTTCTTGCCCTGTTCCCTATCTCCCTCACTTTCTTTTACGGCTACGGGACTGGTTACTGGTGAGGTAAGGGCTAGACCAACCTGGTCAGCAGAGGTTAAGGAATCGGTTGAGGGTTTTTCAGGGGTTTTTGGTGTGATTTTTTTTAGTGGATTTTTCTTCCCCCTTTTCTTCGGTTTTCTTCATGGTCTTCCCCTTTCTCTTTCCAATTGTATGCAGCTTGGGATCAGAATCAGAACTAGTGAGATGGGCTTCCACCTTTTTGATCCTTCTCTTTGACAGACTTAGGGCTTTGCTTCTTTTTCACAGTCTTGGGTGAACTAGGCCTTATAATCTGCAATGGAACAGGCTCTAAAATAGTATAGCTTCCATCCATGGGGTTTATCACCACTCATTTTTTCGGTGTCTTGCTTGATCGAGCGGAGTCTGTCCTCCTTATGTTCACCATTGTAGCAGAGAGAGTCAAGCTAGAGTTTCGAGAAGATGAGAAATCGGTTGGATTAATTTAAGGAGAGAGGAAGCAAGTGTTTGTGTTTTAAACAGAACTGATTTTACGTGGAGAGAGAAAAATATGGGTGAGTGCCGTGAATAGTGGAACAATATATTGGATAAAATCTGGTAAGGGATAAGCTTCTGTTATCGCCTGAAAATGACCCAAGCTAAACACCAACTGGATTGAGAACCAGCTCTGAACGGTCAGGCAAGGTAGGCCGGTTCAACAAGCTAAACCAACTCTCGTTCGACTTCAAGGATAAGGAAATCAACTCATCGACCTGGGAGGATGAAACAAACCACGTCAGAGGAAAGCCCGAGGTGTGAGCCCGAGACGACAGCTCCGATGCTGAAGTCAGCAAGGGAAAGCAAGACGTGGAATCAAGCTTAGTGCAGGAAAAGCTTCGGAAGTAGCAAAAAAGAGATAGATAATAAAAGTGGGCAGGGGGTGAGCCCCTATTTATAGGGGAAGAGGTTGCATATTTACGGTTATGCCACTGGAATCTTCCAGGAGCCCGTGCGTCCTGGCCGGAGCTCCAATTAACGAACGGTCAGTGGCTATGTTCTCCTGGCGATATAGGGAATCTTCTATCAAAGTTCGGGACACGTCGTGGGACCTATCGAGCTGATCAGCCGGGTTGGTCTGGCCAAGGCCAGCTGGGCTGACCCAAAATTCCTAAGTGCCGGAGCCAGACTAATCCCCAGAGCTTGTCACCCGGGCAGATCATGCCTGGGATATGTGAGCTGGGATGGTCTGGCAAAGGCCAGCTAGGCTGGCCTAAAATTCCTAAGTGCTGGAGCTGGGCTGATCACCCGGGCTGATCATGCCTGGGAGATGTGAGTTGGGCTGAGCCTCTTCCTTCCTGCCGAGCTGGTTCATCGGGCTGATCACCCGAACTGACCCTCCAGGCTGATCAGCCGAGCTAATCCTGTACAGGAGAGAACTGAGTTGTTTGAGCCAGGTTGATGCATCCTGATGAACCTTGTTGTCTCCCTTGTCCTTTTGTCCACGTGTGTAGAGGGAATTTCCTCATATATCAGCTCCAAATAACAAAATTTAAAAATTTTGCTAACAGAAAAGATACTTATCCATGGTGAATACTTGTTTCAATGCTTGTTCCATGTACACCTTGTAACTTTCTGATTTTAGACAATAAGGGACATATCATAAGGCCAGTGGATAAAATGCAAATCTTTTCAGATAGTTGTGTGTACAACCATATTTAATTAGAGCAATTCACCTAATGTATTATCACAAATACTCACACATAAAATATATCACCAAAATTCAGCTAATTATTTCTGCCATTCATTGGGAAAAATAATATAATGTAGCTACTTGATTTTTGTCAATCCTAGTTCAAGCGTTAATTTTTCGAATCTATCCCTGCTTAAAGGTTTAATTAGTAAAGATTTCAGCAATTTGATCTTCAGTATGGAAAAAGATCATTTGAATTATTTCTTTTTCCATATTGTCTCTTAGAAAATGAAGTCTTATGTCTATATACTTTGTCCTACAATGCAAGAAAGGATTTTTAGAAATGTTAATGGCACTTGTGTTGTCACATCTAATAGGCATGCAACCTACATCAACACAAAAATCTCTAAGTTGTTGCTTAATCCACAACATTTGAGCACAACAAGAAGTAGCTGACATATATTCAGCTTCAGCAATGGATAAAGCTATAGAGTTTTGTTTCTTTGATCCCCATGAAATAAGATAGGGACTAAGGAAATGTTCCATACCTGAGGTACTCTTCCTGTCCACGTAATAACCTACAAAGTCGACGTCAACATATCCTATAAGATTAAAATTTGCACCATCAGGATATCATAGACATAAATCCTCAATTCCTTTCAAATATCTCAAAATTCATTTTACTGCTAGTAAATTTGACTCTTTTGGAATATATTAAAATCGTGCACATAAACCAACACTAAAAACTATGTCAGACCTACTAGCAGTGATATATAGAAGAGAACCGATCATACCTCGATATAATTTCTCATCAACCTTTTTACCTTTTACCTTTTTCATCGGAATCAAGTTTGGCTGAAATAGGGATAGGAGTATCATAGGTCTTGGATGACTCCATACCAAACTTTTTCAACATCTCACATAGGTACTTTTGTTGATGGATCATGGTCTCTTCTTTCATCTGCTTGATTTGTAGACCAAGGTAGAAATTTAGCTCACCCATCATGCTCATTTAAAATTCACTACTTATCAATTCTAGAAAATTTTCACACAAATATTTGTTAGTTGCACCAAATATAATGTCATCCACATAAATTTGTACAACTAATAAATGTTCCCCCTTAATCCTTAGAAAATGTGTCTTATCAACTTATCCTCTTTGAAAATCATTTTCCATTAAGAATTTAGACAAATGTTCATACCAAGCTCTAGGAGCTTGTTTTAGACCATAAAGTGTTTTGTCTAATTTGAAAACATAATCGGAAAAATCTGAATTTTCAAAATCAGGAGGTTGTGCTATGAAAACTTTTTTAAGGTAAGCATTTAGAAATGCATTTTTTACGTCCATTTGGAAAAGTTTAAACTCCCTGTGGGCAGCATAGACAATCAATAATCTGATAGCCTCTATACGTGCAACTTGTGCGAACGTCTCATCAAAGTCTATACCTTCTTCTTGGTTGTAGCCTTGAAATACTAATCTCGCCTTGTTCCTAGTCACGTTCCCATGCTCATCCAATTTGTTGCGAAACTCATTTTGTTCCAATGATGGTTGTATCATTCGGCCTTGGCTCTAAGTGCCACACAGAATTTCTCTCAAACTGATATAATTCCTCTTGCATCGCCAATACCCAATCTGCATCCTGCAAAGCATCAACAACATTCTTTGGTTCAATGTAGGAAAAAATCCAGAGAATAAACAAAAGTTGTTTAAAGCAGAACGGGTTTGGACTCCCTGATTTATGTCCGAAATGATTAGGTCCAAGGAATGAGAGCTTTGATGCTTCCATGGTCGGGTTTGCAGTGGATGATGAGCTGCTGGAGAACAGACTTTTTCAACTTGCTGTTCAGGTTCGGCTTTAAGTGGTTACAGGGGGGTTGTTCCTTGGCTTGTTCCCCCTGTCACTGGAAGTGATTCTGTTGGAGCTGTTTTAGAGCTTGTTCCCTCTGCTGTGATTTTCGGCTCTTCCTTTGTTGAAGATTGATCTTCTTCTCTTTGAGTCAACCCAGTCTTGTGATCATCATCCTGCAAAATGTGGTTAGATAATACATTTGACTCATCAAAAATCACATGAACACTCTCTTCCATACAC
>JAOWBR010179012.1:0-10838 GCA_028571145.1 Dionaea muscipula
ATCGGACCGGGACTTTGATGATCGCCTCTGGAGGGTCCTAGGCGCTGACCGCCCCCGGGATTTTTCCAGGAGCATCACCAATCAATGAAAAACTATTAATAGGTTCAGTTTTACATCAAATCAGAACCCTATGACTAGTAAACATCAATCTGACATTCGATTTACAGTTCATCACGTATGGCATACATAAGATTCGAAGCTGTGGTAATCAAGCCAAAGAAAAGAATACCGAACGCACATATTCGTTTAATGAGCATCTCGCCGGTATAATTACCCCGCCGAGTGCATATGGATGATTGTTATCGACTGCGTCTCGCTCTCATGGATGAAATCGCCTTTTTGGATCTCTAGTTAGCGCCTACAACAACCCTTGTCAAAGAGGAAGAGGATTTCGATGCTGCAGATCGCAGCAATTAATAGCTGCAGGAGCACGCCCTGACATGGTCGTGACCTAAGGGTCACGATCGTGTCAGGCTCTAGCTGGGCTGGGCCGCGCGCTGAAGCTATCCAGACACGTCCACGAGTCCTCGGATCTACATAGTTGTATGATTTACGTCGGTTTTCAGTCCAATAAGGCCCCGGCTCGTGTCCAACCTGTAAAAATCATAAAATTAATGTGTAAAAATCGTAAAACAGGCATATGCAACATAAACAATAAAAAGCTATAAACTCCTGCGCTTAGGACCTCAAGGGATACATTTTAACCAGAATTAGGATTGTGTTGAGCGCACTTTCATGCACTCATAAAAAACCACTACTACAAAAGCCACAAAGAGACACCGACCATCAAACCAAAACAATGCAGACCAAAGCAAAACACAGCACAAAGGACAACAAAATACCAAAGTCCACAAGCTGCCACATGCTATAAAATACGCCAAATGCTGCCAAAGCAGCCAAATTCCCCAACAGGAATAAATCATGCCAAAAGGGATAGATCAAACAACACCCAGAGAATCACCAAACAAATTAGGGCACCCAAAATCAAGAACCCAAAACCCTAAAATCCACAATTAGGGCAAAATCAAATCTTGATATCAAAACCCTAAAACTTCCACCTTTGCCTGAACCAGATCTAGAAACAGAAACCTCACGCTCTGATACCACTTGTTAGTGTCAGAAGCAGGAGCACAACGCAAACGTTGTACCACTCACATAGTTTAAGCACAAAATAGCGAAAACAAACAAATAGATGGAACAAACAAAATAGATTGACGGCGGCAAAACAGACAGATTCCACTAAATCAGACAAAGAGCGTTTACAAAAGGGTAATAGAAAGGTTCACAAGAACAATAGAAGTGAAATCTTTGATCTACTATTCTTTCCTAACATTTACACGAAAGGGAGTAGAAAACCCTAGCCACCGAAGGGGAATAGAAGGATGGCAGAGAAACCTCACACCAATCAACCTCCACGCTCTCCCAGATTTGAATCTGTGTCTCTGGATGTCTTCGGCAATAGAAACCCTCTTCCCGGAGTCATTCCTAGGGTTTTAGCAGGTAGGAGTCGTTCAAAGTGTCGTTGAGCCGTACCAAAAGGTTTGAAACAAGTAGCTCTAAATAAAGTTCAAAAGATAGAAAATAGAATCTTTTCGAAATATTTTCGAAATATATCTTTCCCGTTCTGATCTTCAGTCGATCGGACGTCCGGTCCTGTTCCACGTGAATTTTGAGCCATAATCTTAACAGTCACCATTCATCCTCTATTTTTTCCTCCTACTGGAGTTGCTCTTATGCTATATTTGGATGTGCGTTTTTGTTTTTGTTTTTTTCAAAAAGGACACTTTGAACATTTTCTAAATTGAGATAACCTTACCTTTAAGAATTAAGGTTTGTTTTTTTTTTCAATTTAGGGATTGTGGTTTATTTTTTTTTTAATTAAGGGATAAACGTTTGAATCCTTTACCAAATAAAGGATTATCCCTTAACACAGAGAATGTATTTCATTTATTTTTAATTGAGGGATAATCCCTTATTTGGTAAACAATTCAAACGTTGATCCCTCAATTAAAAAAAAAATAAATCACAGTCCCTAAATTAAAAAAAAAATAAACCTTAATTTCTAAAAGTAAAATTATCTCTTTCTAAATTCACCAACATTATCCACAAAAAAAAAATGATACGAAAAAAATCACTTTCATTCCCGGTTATTTTCAACAAATATTCTTATTTAACCTCAATTCTCTTCCCTATCGTTCACCATCATCCAAACATAATGTTAGATTTTGTAGCAGGAAACTTGATTTCCACCGACCAAGAAACCAACAAACCAAGAAACTCTAAGCACATTTGGGTATAAACCATTCACAGGGGAATAGCAAGCCCAGAATATATATAGGTGTGAATCCAAAAGCTGTTTAGCTTGTACCAAGAGCAGCAGATTTCTGAGATCTCACTGCATTTATAACCAAATTGGCAGGCTGGCAGGCTGGCAGGCACCCTCCCACAGTCTCCATTTTTTTCAACCATTATAAAGAACACCAATAATATTCAGTACTCACATTCAATTAATTTACCATCCTACTTGATGTACTCTCACACCTCCCAACCCAAAAATCCACATCCTGGTAACAAATGGTCCCATTGCCTCTGGAAGCTGCCATCCATTTTCTCAGTTACTCAGAGATGTGTAGTGGGAAAGAGAGAAACTTGAGTTTCTAGATAGAGAAAAGGGTATTTTCTTAGAGGTCTGAAGAAGGCTGTTGTTGGGGGAAGTTTAAGCTAGAAAGAGTAAGGAGTGTGTGTTCTTGAGTTCGAGACCTCTGATTTTGCCAAAAGGGTAAGCACCAGGCCATTGTTTTTTTTAAAATTTCAAAATTTAATCAATCTGTGCCTTTCAAAGTTACTCATTTTTTATTTTCCTTTCCAATGGGGCCTCTTTCAAATCTCTCTTTTTGGTGTTTGTTTCCATTGCTTAATCAGTACCAATTGGAAATACCATTGTGAATTTCTGTCATTATAGCAGTTTCCTTCTTAGTCTATGAATCGTTCACATAATCATATAAATTTGAATTCTGTGCTTTTTAACTTGACGGATTGCCCTTTTTCTTATCAGGTTGATTGGTGCTGATTTGCAGTTGTGGGAGCATTTGAAGATCTGGGCACTGACGAATTTTTATCTCGGTCATGTCAATTGAATTGGGTTTGCTTGGCTTCATGAGCATGTGCTGAATCTTTGAGGCCATGTTCGTGGTTCTGAAGCAAGTAAATTTCTAGATCTGAATTTGAATTTTTTAATTTAAATTTGTAGTTATTCATGTCTAATCCAAGTTGTGATGGGACTCTTAATTTTTTTAGATTTTAGTTATATTTTGTACTTCTAAGGGACTATGTCGATCTGCTGGGCCCTAATGTTCACTTCAACTTTTGTTGCTTGCCTGGATGCTCTTCTTCTCGATTCATTATTAGTCTTATTGAAGGTGGAATCTTTGAGGTGATGGATCAGATATTCTTTTTGCTTGATCATGGGGGCATGACATCTATGCCCTTTAGTTGTTTCATGATCTGTGTCATTCTCTATGTTCTCCATACTGATTTCTATGCATTTTAATGTAGTTGATGTTGAATTTTTTGTAGTCTTAGATTAGTGTGTAATTAGGGTTAGGTGAAATTTTTTGTTCATTCCTCGTATTTGGGATGTTGCTGTAATAGTCTCAAATTTATATCCTCATGCATGCTAGTCTTTTTCTGATGTTACTGTGTAATAGTTTCAAATTTATATTCTCTGTCAGGTGAGGTGTCTCTTTGGTTGTATACAGACTGCCGTATCTGTTTACAAGAGAGTAAATTGTAATGATGGATTTCCATGAAGAAAGCTCAAGATTGAAGACATCAGGTCCGACCACGACCACTTCAAAGAGGTTTTCATCTGCTTCTTCGGTATTCTACTCTGCCAATGAGTCGCCCTTCTTTTCGCCAAGGTCACCAAACTCTCGGTTACCTGGGTTAAGCCATTTGGACAATGCTAACACAAGTGTTGTTGGTCCTCTTAGTTCCAGGAAAGAGCAACAGGACGACCATGAACCCGACATGAATAGCAGGCTTAACTTGTCTGATATACCAGAATCGCAGCTCGCCAAAGATCTTGAGATGCTCGAGCATGTTCCTTCATCATCCGGTGTCTCTAATGGTGGTGCTAGTTCTAGTTATAGCCGAGGCTATCGCTTTGATTACTCTAGACATAAAGGAAGACACCAGAAGCTTTCTAGTTATTACGGTATCCCGTCCACTCCTAGTGCAGCTTCCCTCACTTCAAGCCGAATCAGGAGCTGTGATGTGTACATAGGGTTGCACGGTCATAAACCTTCTCTGTTGAGGTTTTCTAGTTGGTTTCGTGCTGAGCTGGAAGTTCAAGGAATAAGCTGTTTCGTGTCGGATAGAGCCCGGATAAGGCACTCAAGGAAGCAAAGGATTGTTGAGAAGGCCATGGACGTTTCCAGCTTTGGAGTTGTCATCATAACGAGAAAATCTTTCAAGAACCCGTATACCATTGAGGAACTGAGGTTCTTCTCTAATAAGCAGAATTTAGTCCCGGTGTTCTTTGACTTGGGTTCTGGTGATTGTCTTGTCAGGGATATTGTCGAGAGAAGGGGAGAGTTGTGGGAGAAACATGGGGGTGAATTGTGGACTTTATATGGCGGGCTAGAGAATGAGTGGAAAGAAGCACTGTATGGCCTTTCTAGAGTAGATGAATGGAAGCTGGAGGCCCATGACGACAATTGGAGAGATTGCATATTGAGGGCTGTCACACTGCTTGCTGTTAAATTGGGAAGGAGAAGTGTTGTGGAGCGAGTGAATAAATGGAGGGAGAAAGTGGAGAAGGACGAATTCCCTTTTCCTAGAAACGACAACTTCATCGGCAGGAAGAAAGAATTGTTTGAGTTGGAATTCATTCTTTTTGGTGATGTGACCGGGGATTCAGAAGGCTGTTACATTGACCTTAAGGCTCGGCCGAAGAGAAAGAATCTGATGCTCAGCTGGAATAATAGGTGTAGTTCATTTGATGAGATATGGAAGGAAGAGGGAAATAAGAAGGGTAAAGAGCCTGTGGTATGGAAAGAATCTGAAAAAGAGATCGAGATGCAAAGCACCGAGTTTCCCCAAAAGCAACACCATGCCACAAGGGGAAAGACCGGGGCTCACTGTGGAAGAAGGAAAAGGCCTAGGAAAATCGTGTATGGAAAGGGGATCGCATGTGTCTCAGGAGAATCTGGGATTGGAAAGACGGAGCTTCTTCTCGAATTTGCTTATAGGTATTACCAAAGATACAAAATGGTATTGTGGATAGGAGGGGAAAGTAGATATATTAGGCAAAACTATTTGAACCTGTGGTCCTTTCTAGAAGTTGATGTTGGGATCGAGAATTGTGGCGAGAAAAGCAGAATAAAAAGTTTTGAGGAGCAAGAAGAAGCAGCCATATTCCGGGTACGCAGGGAACTCATGAGGAACATTCCATATCTAGTGATTATAGATAATCTGGAAAGTGAAAAGGATTGGTGGGACCACCGGCTCATAATGGATCTTCTTCCTCGTTTTGGTGGCGAAACCCACTTCATTATCTCCACTCGCTTGCAACGCGTGATGAATTTGGAGCCTATGAAACTGTCCTATTTATCCGGTGTTGAAGCCATGTCATTGATGCAGGGAAATGTGAGCGACTATCCACTTCAGGAGATCGATGCCTTGACGGTCATTGAGGAGAAACTCGGGAGGATAACCTTAGGCCTGGCTGTTGTTGGAGCAATTCTTTCCGAGCTTCCTATTAATCCAACAAGGCTCCTGGATACTATCAATAGGATGCCTTTAGGAGACATCTCATGGAGTGGCAAGGAGGGTCATACGTTGAGGCGGAACAACTTCCTTCTGCAATTGCTTGAAGTTTGCTTCTCCATATTTGATCATGCTGATGGCCCAAGCAGTTTAGCTACAAGGATGGTTCTTGCTAGCGGTTGGTTTGCACCTACTGCCATTCCGGTCACTCTATTAGCCATGGCTGCTAATAAGATGCCACAGAAGTGCAATGGTGCCCGGTTATGGAAAAGAATCACCAGATCCTTCCCATGTAGGTTTACTTCATATGCCAAGCGATCAGAAAGCGAGGCGGCTTCTATATTAATGAGGTTTAATGTAGCAAGGAATAGCACCAAGCAAGGGTTCGTCCATTTAAATGAGATAATCAAGCTGTATGCCAGGAGAAGAGGCGTCCTTGTGGCTGCTCAATCAATGGTCCGAGCTGTGATCACTCGTGCATCGATATCTGATCACCTGGAACATATATGGGCAGCTTGCTTTTTAATTCTTGGTTTTGGAAATGATCCGATACTTGTGGAGCTCAAAGCATCGGAATTGTTGTTTTTTATAAAGCAAATTGTTTTGCCTCTTGCAATCCAGACATTCGTAAGATTCTCTCGGTGTGATGCTGCTCTAGAGCTTCTTCGCCTATGCACCGATGCCCTAGAAGGTGTTGATGAGGCATTTGTTGCTCCTGTTGAGAAATGGTTGGATAAGTCTCTTTGTTGGAGACCAATCCATACTACTGCACAGTTGAACCTGAGTCTTTGGCATGAGTTGGCATTAACAAGAGCCACTGTATTAGAGACGAGAGCTAAGCTAATGCTAAGAGGTGGCCAGTTCGATATAGGTGACAACCTGATTAGGAAAGCAATCTTCATTAGAAGTTCAGTCTCTGGCGAGAATCATCCGGATACAGTTTCTGCCAAGGAAACATTGAGCAAACTGACCCGGCTTCTAGCAAATGTTCAAGCGCATACCTCACCATAGTATTCATTCTTCTTGTAAGAAGGGATTTACATTATTAGAAGTATACAAAGGTCTTGAATAATTATGGTTCTGAAAGCTCAAGGAATTTTCTTTCCATACACGCCATTTTAAATGCTCAGCATGTTGCCATTCCGGCTTCCTTGTTCCATTTCGGTGCTAATTGCAATATTTCTTTCCATTATTGATGAAGGGTGTTATTTTAATTCTCTAGTTATTTAAGTGAACAAGGTACAATGTCAGTATTTTGCATCTCCAACTACAAAAGCAAACAAGGCATCATATGCCAGTGATGGTGCAAGTGTGGAACATTCCTTGACAAAGTGGCATGATGGATATCAACAGTTGAAAGCAAGTGAGAGTTCTGAGGACACACATAAAAAAAGTGTGTTAAAGTAGCTAGAATCAACAATTTGAGTTTCCTAGCCAGATATCACAAGTGTGCAATAATTCTTGTGTCTTTGGGGACTTGTCTCCCTTGTTGTCTTGATAAGAATATCGCCATTATACAGATTGGTAAATGCATTTTTGAAGGTTTGCTTGATCCATTTGCATTTTATCACCGTGACCTGCCTGTTTAGAGGATTTATCTACTCAATTGCCATTGCATGATTTTCTTTCTTTCTTGCTTCTTAGACGTCAGTCACACGTAGTTGTGGAATGTGAATAGCTCACATCTCCAGTTGGCAACTCTAGTTACTTCTATGAAGACCAACATCATTAGAATAAAGGAAACCAGAGATTCCATGTTAAGTTGCTGAGAAGTGAATTCTCTTCCGAAATTTCCCGATCCATAACTAAGCTTCCTTTCAGGTGTAATCTCTGCAGGTTCTATAGAAGGCAAGCTGCAAAGTGCAAAGAGCTGCTTCAGGTTACTAAAAACACTCTTATTCCACTCTTGAGCATTTCTTTCACATTAAACTAATCAGACGTCTGATTTTCTGTTATGTTTGCACTTGCAGGTGAACTGTTTTGTCACATATTCACCTCAGGTTCCCCCTCCACTGGCTGCCGATATACTGGTAGAGGTACTATCTTGATGCGCTTGAATATTTCCTTTCTGAGATCCATGAAGATGTAGATGTTGAGAGCTACCAGATAAATAAACAATAAGATAGAAACAAGAATGCTGGCAACACTTAAAGTGATCCCCTGCATCTTAAGTTCTGTGTCCTCTGGTAGATGCTTAAGGTCCCGAATTGCCATTAGGATAACCCATATGGCTAAGCAGGTGTAAACCACTACGGCGACCGGTAAAATGATCGTAGCTAGGATTATCTGGATACACAGAATCCATTTGATCTCTTTGCCCGAGTTTCTTCCTGCTTGAGTAAGGAACAAGAAACAATTGTACCTTGGGAAGTTAATGAAAAAGAAAACAAAGATAATGAAATGAACTAAAAACTAAAAACTATCTACACGTTATTTATATGCATAGGAATAAACATGTTTCTCGGAGCACTTGATTTTTTATTTTTTTTTCGTTTAGATTGTGACTCTTGGAGATATGCAACAATCTACAAAAATAAAAATAAAAATAGAGGATTAGCTAAATTTGGAGGAGAACTGGATGTTGAGAGTCAACTTATATTAACACATTGGTTAAATTACTTTGAAAGCAAGAGATATAGAGGGAAAATAAACAAAGACCTTCTGGCAAATGGGGAACTTCGAGAATCACATTAACCCCTCTTCCATGGCAGGTTTCACCATTCTCGAGCTCATTTAGGCCTGGAGCATGTAGGGAAGCCATTCTTAATAGCCTTTATGTCTCAAAACTTTGTCTTGGGTGTACAACGCTCGCTGGTAAATAGTGAGGGAGAGAGCACAATACTTTTCTTAGCCTTTGGGCTAACATCAAGAGAGGGATAGAGCCGCAATCAATGGAGGGATCGGGTGACCCTATTTATTAGCACTAATAACATTGTCAAGGTTGATTTCTTTCCCCTTTTTTTCTGGATTCCCCAAGTTCTCTTGAGATAGAACCCTTGCATCTTATGCGTTATGAGACAGATGTCGGTAAGGGCCAAATGTTTTTGCCCCACAACCTTTTCCTTTCTGTTAAAAGATAGATGCCACGAAGACGTTATATGGAAGAACAAAACATGTGTGCCTTGTTGGTGGCTTGAAAGTACATCAGGCTTGAAATGTAGACTGTGCATAATCCTCCCTCGTCATGGGTTGAATTTATGGGATAGTAGGATTTGAGTTCATGACCTCTGTCATAGCATGTTCTGACACCATGACGATGCAATTCAATAAAAAACTCAAGATTATGATCATAGGGGACCTTATAAACATTATAGGTTACGTTCCACATAGTCAATGTGTTTGTTACTTTCAGGCAATATATAACTCAAACTCAGATTATTGATTTTCTTTTTATGAGTCTAGGTGTTACATTCACGTCAAAGTGCCGTGTGACCAACAAAGGTTATCGGAGTGAAATGTGAGTCAAAAAAGTATCCCTTTAACTGCCTATACCTTGAGCCGTAATGACAAAGAGAGAATCATGTGTCTCTCGTTGGTGACGATCATGATACACGAGGCGTACATGGGACCGACTTGGTTAAACCTATTTTTGGTTTACCAAAAGAGTATTGCCTTAATTAGCTTCGACCTATTTGTTGTTTAATGGGAACTTACTCAGTATAGAACATGCCAAATCTGCATGCTGCTTCTTTTACCATTTCTCATCTAACGCCTATCTTCGTTACATTTCCTTGATGACATTCTTGTTTTATTGTGTGTTTTTGCTGGATATTGGAGGATTGATATGATTTGTTACAAGACACTGATGTATTTTATGAGATCAAGCTTTCAAGTACTTGAACTGAAACAGCATATTCTGCAGCTAAGCATATGACAATACATCTGGCATTTGGTTTTGCATCTCATGAGACAGATTTGAGAATAATGGGCTGAAACTAGTGTTAATTGGTACCATGATCAGCTTGTATTGCTTTCAAATTTCATATGCACTATGATTCACCAATTTGCAGCAGAACCCATACATGCAAACCTGGGATTGTGGATTCTCACGACAACAGCTCGCCTGTAGATATCCTGTCGTAGTCCCGGGACTCTTTCTCTTATTCTGAACCCAGTGTGTTAAATTAGACCTAAGAATGAAATGTAAGCTACCCATCATATATAAAAAAAAAAATCAATGCCAGATTCTGAGTGCATGGGAACTAATATTATGCATCAACAATCAATGAAGCAGATGAGCCTAATCAACTTTATGCACTAGTGGGAAAAGGGATTCTTGTGCAACATATAAATCTTCTCTACTATATGTTATCTTATAATTTTATCCCGAGATACCTAACACGGGGCAAGAAGATAGCAACGTTGCCAAACAGATTGCCGAAAGGCATCTGTTTTGACTGTGGCTGTAAGATCAACGGGCAGGCAGGCAGGCCTCGTTTTAGCTGATAACTACACCAAACAGTCTAACATGCTTTCTCTTGCTGCTTGCTTCAACCTCCTCTTCATTCACTTTATTGAATCTGTTCAAATCTGCAGCAGCTGCTGCACTTTCAGTTTCACCTTGGTTACTATGGTTTACATCAATCATCCAAAGAGTCCGACGCTCATTGTCATCTACGCCTCTGAGCTCACGCCTATAGAAACTCACAGTGTCTTTGGATTTCAATTTCTTCTCCTTCACGAATCGGCTCCACCCTTTCGTGAACACAAAACTCTGGCTGCTCTTCCAGTAGCAGTACCGGAAACACCAATACATACTCCTAATACTTCTGTCTTGAAATGTCAACGTCATCCCTAGTCCTGCTTCCTCCCCTCCTCCTCCTCCTCCTGCTCCGTCCTCTGTGCTTTCCTCTACACGAGGGAAGTACTTGATGGCATGTTTCCTTGGAATCACGAGCCTATTAAGCTTACCAACATCGCTTGGGGTTAACTCCTTTTGGAAAACCTCTTGGTCTACGTCTCCCGTTTCCTGATCTGATCCTCTTAGTCTGCCCGTGTGGAGCTGAGTCTGTGCCAGTGTTGTTCTAACGAAATCTGCATACTTAGTCTTGTAAGAGCCGTCCTTGATC
>JAOWBR010179023.1:0-10838 GCA_028571145.1 Dionaea muscipula
CCCCCAATTCAGCGTGTCAGAAACTGATTTCAATGACTTTTAATAACTTTCAGTTTTTTTGCAGAAACTGTTTGTGGTTATTTTAGCTTTACGGAGTCAATTCTAGATAACTAAAAATGCTTGCAGCAGAAATGTATCAGAATGCAATTAAGTTCACAACATAATAACTCATTGACACAAGTATGATAAAGAATCTCTATACAGTAAATCTATTTACTGTATGTAAGTGTCATTTACACAAATACACATCTACATATACAATGAACTAAATCTATGTAGTTCATCCACACATCCCTCCAATGAACTCTTCCTAGTTCATCACATGGATGTGCAACAACCACACAATAGTTTGCACTACCCACTGACTCTAATCAATTTCTCATGTCTCCATTGAATTGTCCCTAATTCAACACATCATTGTATCTCAAGCCCACAAAAGCTTCTTCATCCGACTGACCAAGCTCAGTCACACATGGATACACCTCGAACTTTCTGGATAGCTCACCAAATTGACCCTGCTCAGTTACACATAGAAAACACAACACACACAAGCTAGCTTAACTGACTAACCGTGCTTAGTCACACCTAGACACACTCAAAGCTTCCTTAGCTTTCACAACCAGCAACTTGCTCACCGAGGCTTGTTGTCCACCTCAACAATAACTTCTTTATTGAGGAATGTTGCACACCTCTTCACAGCTCACTCCACCTCGGAGTAGCTCACGGTTGACACAATGTTAACAACGCAACAACTTTTTCAAATTTGTTAAATGATAGATGAGCAAAGGATGCAAGATGGTGTGGGTATGCTGCTTCTATAATGCACAGGTATCAAATGGAAGCACACACCTAACAAGGAAGCAAAGCAAGAACAATGACAACCAAACCTGAGTAAAATTGGATCGACACAGTGCACAGGTTCGTGAAGAAGGGGAAGGGAATCGGTTCATTGCTTGGTCCTTAGGGTTTTGGTTTTTCTTCTCCAGACGCACAAGTGTTTCACAATGTGAAACTTGGTTATATCAATGGAAGTCCAGTCTAAAACAGGAACTTTAATTCTTGGAGGGAAAATTAATACTTGCTTTGTCTCAATACTATTTCGGGTAACATCAAATGACAAAGCTAAGCACACCCAAGTCTCTTGCATTTCCCATTTCGATATCAAGCCTTTTTCCTTTAAAGCTTAATGAGGAAATAAGGTAAGGACACTAGGTTAGGGTAGGACAAGGCTATAGGCAAAAAACTGAATTGCTTTTTCTTTCTCGGGTCAACCACTCAGTGCATCCCAAGCTCTGATGTAGGGCTTAGAGGGATATTTCCCGCTCATTTGAAAACAGGGTTTCGTGCCCAGTCTTTCTTAACAAGGGAGTCGGTTCTTATGGCGTGAGAATGCTCCTAGACAGATCTTAAGACAAACATCGTGTGTGTGCGCAATGATCCAATTAACCTAAATTCAATTACATTGAAACTTAGTCTTGCTAACCTTGTTCAATTATGCTCTCATGATATCACATTGTCTTCCTTGGTGACTTTCCTTGGTTGTATCCTTCTCCTCGTTTGTGCTTGCCCTTTACGTAATGTTATGCATGCCCATCTTCTTGCTAACATTGCTTCTTTCGGACTCTTCTTGTATGTTTGTGATTGTTCATAGGATCATCAATTGTTTCTGGTCACACATTGATATACTTGCAAGATCATCAGATATTTATGCAATCACTTGTTTATTAATCATCAAAATATAAATCGTGGGTCAACATCACCCATTTTCAGTAAAGACTACTTCGACACTTCCCATCAGGTTGACTTATTTCTTCTAAAAACATGTCATTGTAATTCTCGGTGTGCTGTGGTGAATGTGATTTTTCATAGTTAAGCTTCACTAAAGTTTGGAGTTAAAATCATTGGATAAGAAAAGCAAATCTTGGGAGATTGCTTGAAAACTATTAGTCATGCTTAGAACAATGGACTTATTGCTTTTTGTTTTTATTGCATCCATATGGCATTTAACTTGATGCAGAAAAGATTTAGATTTCAAGAATGGTATAGCCAGGGGCATTTGGTAAAGGTAGGGAATGAACACAAACTATTTTTAACTACCTAGGGTTTAGGTGCCTGTATCTGCTATTTCAGAAAGAAATGAAGTGATAATTCAAGTAAGGTTGTTACAAAGGTCTGCAGATGCCTATTCAAGAATGAAGTCTTCCCCCTATCTAACTTGAGGAAAACTAAGCCTTACTGATTGGCTACTCTATTGTTTATAGTTGTTGCATATCTATTTCAGTGTACGGCTCATATGTAATCTCTTACTCTGGTTTAATCGTGCTTGGATTGTTTTTCTATCCAAGTTTCATCCTGGGAAAGACAGCTGCACTTAGTGTTTTACGTTTTCGACCATTCAAACATTTTTTTTTTTACCTTGTTCTGACTCAACCATCTGCCTATGCACTTGAAGTTCGACCTTTGTACTCTTCCTCATGACAGGCTACGATGCAAAGTAGTGCCACCTTTGATGATTGCAATCACGGATTTAATAATCACAAAGAAGGGATATATGAAAATGAGGGGGTAAATGATGCCTTGCTTGGATCAGGTTTGATGTAGACCAGGGAAGAGGGATGGATGAGGAGAGTGAGGAACCAGAATAGGGTGGGAAATATTATTACCCTTTAAAAGGCGCCACTGCGTTTGGGAGGATGTCTTTGTCTCAACTCTCATCTTCATGGAAGAAATTGTTTGCTTGGCCTGGATACCTTTTTACACGCATTAGTAGAGTGCAACCTTGTTTAGTTTGTTGATAAAGAAAAAGGAAATATGTGTACACACATAATTAGGACAAACATAAGGATCAATATTTTAAGATAAATGCCCTTTTATCTTTGTTTCCAAGAACAAATTCTCTTCCGATCAATTGTCATGACAACTACTTGTTTATCTTTGGGAAAATAATAGGGGATATTCTTCACGATGTTTTAGTATTGCTAATTTTATTGTTGATTTCCAATCAATTTTCATGACTCACAGAAACAAGGCGCAACCTTGTTCATTGTTATTTTAGTATTGTTGTATGCCATACAACAATACGTGGAAAATACACTCTTTCTTTGTAATCGATCTAATCTAGTGAAAAATGGTCATGATGAGGATGATGATGCAAGTATTATAGTTGTTGACTCATCTCCCCTAGTGGGAGATCCGTCAGTAAATTAGGATGGCACCAGTGGTTGATAAAATGAAGGAAGATCCATCGATAAATTGGGGTGGCATCGGTAGTTGATAAGATGAGGGGGGAATGTTTACGTCGGGTAGGCCACCTATGGAAGAGATTGTCAGATACGCCGGTTAGGAGGATAAAGTCCATTGTGTTGGAAGGCATGATTAATAGCGGGGACTGAAGAAGACGTTGGGTGAAGTGATTTATACAGATCTTAATATGTTGCAACTCATCATGGAGAATGTTGTGCGTCAGATGGAATGAAAGATGTAGATACGAGTGACCAACCTCACTTAGTGGGAAGTGGTCATGATAGGAGTAGTATAAGAAATTGGAAATTGGGATTGAGCCCCTGTGGCTTGTATGGGTGACTTTGCTTGTGGCCTTTGTTTATGTAATTTTATAGATTATCATACATTGTTTTTCATTATCATACGTTAGTACATGTACATGGTTATTGTACTATAGTACAATTATTAGATTTATGATTTTTTAGGTGGTCGAATCTCCATTTTGCTTCTATTTGTGGCTTTTATTACTGTATTTTTATACATTTTTATATATTATCCAGTCTCATACGTTAGCATTACGTCGTATATATATTGTTTATTGTTATTGTTATTGCTATATATTTTTATATATTATTATTTTTAGTCAAATCTAATTTTTTTGTTAGGTTAAGACAATGAGTATTAGGTAGTCTACAACCAACACACTGTTATTGTCAGATCTTATGTACATGTATCCTACGGATACGCGTGGTCAACCCTATCCAGTGGGAAGTGACCGTGTTGTCGTTATAATTGTGATTTATTCTGTGGTCGACTCCCTAATTTGCTTATTTTGTGACTTGTATTGATGTGTTTTTATATATTATTATATATTGTTATCCATTATCACATGTTGGATATATATTGTTATTTATTATTATTATTATTATTATTATTATTATTATTATTATATATTATTTTTTAGCTCAATGATTAGGTTTGGGTAGTGCGTGCTAAGTAACCGACAATCAACGTATTATATTTGTCAGATCTTGTGTGCATGTGTCCTGCGAATATGTGTGGTCGATTAATAATAATTGTTGATTTCCATTGATTGTAATCAGTCGGTAACCATGTGGGAAATAATTTTATTCTCTTCCTATCAGTTCTATTGCTGGGCTCATAGCTTGTTTTGGACGGTGCTTATTTTGTCTTTCTCTATCATTGAGAATCTTTCTGTCTCAGGTGGGATGCTTCAGTTGATATTTTGATGAGGCAGCCTTGTGTAATATGAGTATTTTAGTGTCATTTTGTCTCTGTTTTTTCCTACCAACTTTCACATCTGCCCATCATTCTACTCCCTGCAATGTTCTGTTTGTCACTTGTTCTTTCTTGTCTTTGAAAAAAATGATTCAGATGGTTTTATTTGAATTCCTTAAAAGAATTATTGGAATTCGACTGAAGTGGCATTACAGAATTTGCTCTAATATCAATTGACTAGGATGCTTACACTGTCTTTTTAGTTTAGATTATTGGAAAAATCGGAGGAGTTTTATTCAAATTTTATGGATCTACATGTTACAAAAAGTTATCCAATGATTAAAATTTAATTCCAGTTCGACTTTTGATATATTCAAAGCAATTCGGAATCAATATAGCAACTCGAACAAAGAAAAAAAAAGATGCAGGAAAATCAAGGCACCCATGAAAAGTATTTAGAAGGAAAATAGAGGTAAAAAGTCCAGCAGGGTGAAGGAGGGTGGTCTCTCCCATTTCTAACGAGAGAGCGGTGATTATCCTTTTTTATTTTCTTTAATGGGATTTTGCTAATCACTATATTTCGTTCAAAATTTGTGTGTGTGTGTGTGTGTGTGTGTGTGTGTGTAACCATGGTCACAGAGCCTTAATCTATGTGCTCTTGGTTTCTGCAGTCAGAGGTGTTTGCTGTTGCCTTTGCGCTCCTTGCAGCCGGTGCTGTGATTTTGACGCTGAACGTGCTACTGCTGGTACAAACATTTTCCTCACGCTTTCTCCATCCTTTCATTTTTTGTCCCTCTCTAGTTTGAAAAAGTTAAGCATTGTTGACAGAGATCAAACTCATTAGATTTATATTTAATTTCAATCTCCTCTCATCCGCTCATATGGGATTGGAGGTATCACAATTTTTCTCACTTAACGCCTGACGTCTTTGTTAGATCTAATTAAACAGAAACCAGTTCACACTCACATCCAAAGATTATCCAGTTATGTGCCACCTGTTATGACGCACCCACTCTAATACCATCGTCATGTCAACCACACTTTAATAGACTCTTTTTTCTTCTGCGGTCCGAAAAGGTTAAGCGTTGTTGATAGAGATGAAATTTATTAGACTTTTATTTAATCTCAATCTTCTCCCTATCACCAATGTGAAATCATGGATATCACATTAGCAGCTGCATCTTTGTTCATGCAATATTATTTTTCATGACCTGATGTTGGCCTTTGCTGCTCATTCAGGGTGGGCACATAATTTTCTTCCAAAGCTTGAGTCTTCTTGGTTACTGCCTATTCCCTTTAGTTGCGGGAGCACTTATCTGCATGTTGAACGACAATGTGATTATCAAGTTGATTGTGGTATGCATCACACTGGCCTGGAGCTCTTGGGCCGCATATCCATTTATGAGCACGGCTGTTAATCCAAGGAGAAAAGCCCTCGCACTATTCCCTGTCTTCCTCATGTACGTATCTGTTGGTTTCCTTATCATTGCCATTAATTAGCGGTAGAACTCTTTTTTGTGCCGTGATCATAGTATGAGAAGCTGATTTAGATGGTGGTGTTGCATGTGGTTATTTTGCTTGTTAGATTATGGAATTGTGACCGTTGACCTAACAATCTTTACCGTGACATTGATTCCATATACCCAAAAAAATTTCTACTAGTGAACATGCTCATACTTTAATCAGTGTGCTCTAACAAGCCTAAGATTATGATAGATGCGTCATTGTTGTGGTTATCAGTTGGGATCTGTTTTTTTTTTTTCCTGTCTTTTTTCATGTCTGTCATTAGGGCATTAAAGGTGGAATTTAAGATGGGTACTTCCTTTTGACCGGCATTCATTTACATAATGAACATTCACCGGCTGCCCTAACATCTCCCATGTGGGGCTGGCGATCGTCCCAGCTTGTCATGGTTTTCTTGGAGGATAATTTTTTGCTAACCATGTTCCAGTGGGACCTCAACTAAAGCCTGTTGTTGTTTGAAGCTAGGATCTATCTCTCTTTGATGCTTAAAGGACCTGTTTCAAAAGTTCAGAATAAGTAAATAAATGATCCCTGGGCCTAAATTTTATTTTCCTGGGTACTTTATTGCTCAGATGAAATGTCGCTTCGTGAAGGCACACCCCTCCTCGATATCATTCTTGTACTATATCATGAATATATTTGCATCATTTTGTGCATTTCTTTCATCATCTGCTGCATCGATCCCTGAGTGTACAATAGAGGTTCACTCACTACTATTGATTGTCATCCCGGCAAATGACCCTTTATGACACAACTGTATCCAGTAATAGGCTAATAGCCGTAACACAGCACAGTTTCAATTTGGTTATATATAAGATGTTAATCACGTGCTGCTGAGTTTGATGTGCCTTCATGTGGATGGGTCAGAGTGAGAGGGACTTGAGTTAGGGAGAATTCACTTCGGAATCAGAAAAAGTGGGTGTAGCAGTTTGAAAAGGAACTTTGGGGAGGGGAGGGGAGGGGAGGGGAGGGGCAACAGCCACACAGTGGTCAGTGAGAAAGCAGTAACCACAGTGAGGGCAGTAAGCACTGTTAAGTGTCTAAATGTTATTGGATCCGGTGTCCTTGCTATATAAAATCGTAAGTGATTTTAATTTTTGGCTCGAGTAGTAGTACTTAAATTTCAGTTTGGTGGGGGCTAAATGGCAATGACAGTGGCTTGTCAATGGGTACCAGATTTGCCAGCTTTGTGGGGAACGGTGGCCGGTGGGGGTAGATTGCCAGTTGGATCTTTCTCACCATCTCAGGTAAAAACACGAACAAAAACATCAAGGGAGGGAAATACATGGCGGTTTAATGAATACAATACAGGGCGGTTTGATTATCAAATCGCATCGCTGTGTATTCAGCCTTTGTGTTTTCACCTGGGATGGCTAGCAAAGTTGGTGTAAGCTTGAAGCCTTGAAATGTACGAACACACTGCCAAGTCCATAGCAAAACTTAGAACTGAGCTGACTCCTTATCTGATTTCTGTTTGATGAAATCGGGTTCATCTTGAACGAAACTTGCTTTGTCTAACATCTGGGATCAAAGGGAACCTTCTAATCTAAGAAATGATATGGGATTATAAACAGTATCTGGTTAGCCCCCTTTCTGTGCTACATGTGTGTGTGTGTGAATGAACTCATTAGTTTTGCGATGTGTTGTCGGGGTTTGCTATCTGTAACTCTAAGGTTTGGTGAATATGAAAACCCTTGCTAGGTCAAGTTGTGTACAATGAAAGGAGATTGCTTTTCTTGGAAAGAAACTTTTGTTAGGGCGAGCAACCCTAGCAATGGGAGAAAAAAAAAATAAAGGGTGAATAATGAGATAGTTGTGTAATAATTTTTTGAATTTGGATGAAAAATAGGAGGTGAACGGTGAGAGCATTGTGTAATAATTATTGAGTGTAGTAAATAGAAAAATCGGATAGTGAGAGCAACTCCAGTAGTGAAAATATAGAGGGTAAATAATGAAAGAGTTGTGTAAGTTGAAAAATAGGGAATGAATAGAAAGTGTGATTATTGAGAGGTGAATAGTAAAATGAGGTGGTGCCAAGCGGTGGTGATGGTTGCTGCTGCAGGTGGTGGTGCTGGAGGTGTTGCAGGTGATGGCAGTGGTGCTGCAGGTGGCAGTGGTGGCGTTGCATGCCATGGTGGTGACGGCCACGACTGTAGGTGGTGGCGGTGGTGCTGCAGGTGGTGTTGGTGCTGCAGGCGGCGGCAGCGGTTGGTGGTGGTGGCACTGTAGGTGGTGGCGGCGATACAGGTGGGTGGTGGCCCGCAATGGCGGATCCAGGACTTTTATAATGGGGGGCGACTAAAAAATTTTTACAATGGGGGGCGACTATGCTAAGATTAGAGGCGGATTCAAGGCCAATTGTTTGCTAGTAACCAATTTTTTTTTTTTTTTCATTGTTAGTAGTAATATTTTTTTTTTTTATTTTGGAATGGGGGTCAAATGTCCCGCCATTCACCTTAGTAGATCCGCCCCTGGTGGTGGGTGGTGATGGTTATCCGATGATTTTATCTACAAAACAAACATGTTTGTAAAATCTACATATGGTATAAGAAACTCAATTCAATATCTTATCATTATTTATTTATCACATTATTCTCCATTATTATTTATTTTCTATTTTTCAATTTAGAAATCAAGCATGGCCTTAAACGTTTTCATGTACCATGAGACATTTTTTCTTGTTTGTGAAGGACTTCCTTCTCCGGGAGATTATTAGAGAGATCTGTGAAGAGGTTTCTTTTTTTTTATTATTTTTTTTGTGAAAATGTAAACTATATTAATATCGACAAATTGAATTCATCAAAACCCCAGCCCAAGGATCTCGCCCAAGGCATGTTTAATATCTCGCTCCTCTTTGGCATTATAAACATTGTAGTTTGTGGGGTTCTAGATAAACAATCTTTGACAAGTTATGATATTGGTAAACTTATGAACAAACAACACAACACATTAGTAATGTATTGAAAGTCAGAAAACTGAATTTAAATATATAAATAAATGCAATGTATCTAATATCATATTATAACATAAATGTTCATAGATATATCAGATATATAGACAAATGATTATAAAACCAAAATAAGATGGTGTACTTTTTGAAAGAATTGTCTCTGCAACAGGTTCGGAGGTTAATAAAGATATAGAGAGAAGGAACTAGGATGCTAGGAAAGGTGCGTAGGTGCGTGAATCTTGAAATTTAATTATTTACAAGTCTAGTCTAAAAAATTAATAAAGATATTGAAATTAATTTATAATGTACAGTGTGTCCAACAAGACTACAATGAATAATCTAATCTAGAAAATGAAATTATTGAAATGATAATCTAAGGTGTATCCAATAATAATATCTTGAATATTATAAATTAGAAATTGAAGAAAAACATTAAAATTAAATGATAATGTGATGTGTGTCCAACAAGAATATTTTTAATAATCTAAGCCTCAAAATGAAATCACAATAAAATGTGTGTCTAACAAGAATATTTTGAAGAGTTTAGTCTAAAAAATAAAGAAAGATAAAAAAAATAAAATGAAATGATAGTGTAAAGTATACCTAATAAAATAAAATATTTAACAAAATAATACAAAAAATAATACAAAAAAAGTAATTTAATAATATTTTTGTGATCGAGTTTAATAATAAGATGATACTCTTGTAAGTAAATTGAATAATAAAAAATGATATTTTTATGATTAATTAACCGTAAGAACAGTATAGTACAATTTAAAAGACCATCATTTGTCACTGTTAAATTGGACAGAGTACGCAGTGGATGAGGACAAGGCCTCCTCCCCACCTCCCTGCACTACACACAGCCCATCATAACGAACCTATCTATTTTTCTATTTTTCTTTTTTTCTTTTATGTTTGGTTTCTCTTTGCAGAATCCATGTGTCCATAGTTAAAATAAAGTGTTGAAACAAAAAATCATTACAATACTACTACTAAATACTAAGGGCATCTCTTGCATTAGAAAAAATTTTGAGTTTTTTTTTTTAGGGATTTGTGAATAGTAAGCGTATTATATAATAATTTTTAAAATGTGAATGAAAATTTAAATTGTTAATAAAAAGTTAGAGGACGGATTGTGAGTATATTGTGTAATGATTTATAAAGAGTCGGTATATTAGAACATCCACAATAGGTAACTAAATTTAGAGTTTCTCTTCTCTCTCACGATTCACCTTATTTACCCTCTAAATTTTTATCAACACATAAAAAATTATCAGACACTACTCTCATTATTCATCCATTACATCATTATATATTCTCCAAAAAATTCTATATTTAAATTTACTATTAATTCATTCAAAAAATTATTACATAATACCTCTCATTATTGATTCACCCATATTTCTATTGACATTCTAAAAATTCATCATATTCAAAAAATTATTACACAATACTCTTAATATTTACAAATTTTAAAACCTTTAAATTCATCTCTGTGAGTCTCTGTTGTGGATGTTCTTTTAGACTCTAAATATAGAGTTCCAAATGGAGTTTTTAAAAGTTAAAAAAAATTGTGTATTTGAATAGTGTGAGAAAAGTATAATAATTTTTTAAGTATTGTTGAAATTTAGAGTGTAAATAAGAGAGAGTTTTTTAACCGTGGAGATTCTCTAATCATGATCATGTAAAAAAGTGATAGGAGCCCCTGCACCATCTGCAGATTCAGTCTCACCAGACTCCACTGCTCTCTTAGCTATTTGAGTTGCCATCATCATGTACCGTTGAATTTCATATTGAGTGCAAAAGTTCATTAAAAAGCAGTTTTTTTTTTTTTTAAAAAAAAAATGAGACTTTAGAATGATTTAGGATAAATTGTGATATATTAAGAGTTACCTCAGTG
>JAOWBR010179034.1:0-19782 GCA_028571145.1 Dionaea muscipula
CCAAATAAACTCCCATTATATATATATATATATATATATATATATATATATATTACAATAAAGTTGATATAGGGGGATTTACCCCCTCGAGACACGTGACCAAAGGGTCCAAGATTGGACCGTTCGACATGACCCGACTGAACCCGAGCCCTTGGTCAACCATGGTCAAACCCGGTCAACTGTGACCAATCCCGACCGAACCCATCTTGGATGATTCCTCATCTCCCCACGAGTGCGTGGGCGCAAACCGTTCGTCAATCGGAGCTCAAACGAACTCAAACGGACCTCCGGACATTCGCCGCACGAAACCACTCAAGAGCCTTGCCCGGGCAACCCTGCCCGGGTGCCTTGCCCGGGCTACCCTGCCCGGGTACCTTACTCGGTCTTCTCTCTCCTCCTTTGCCTATAAATACGCCTCTACCCCCTCATTTTTTGGGATCCGAACTCCAGACCACCTGGACTGACCAGCCTTGTCCGGAGCACCCCCTTCCTCCTGCTCAGGAGACCTACCCGACGACCTTGCACGGGTACCCTGCTCGGATACCCTTGGACCTTGCCCGGGCTACCTTGCCCGGACCTTCTGTTGACCTTGCCCGGGCTGCCATGCCCGGGCCACCCTCTGTTGACCTTGCCCGGGCTGCCATGCCCGGGCCACCCTCTGTTGACCTTGCCTGGGCTGCCTTGCCCGGGTCATCTTCTGACCTTGCCCGGGTTGTCTTGCCCGGGCCATCCTCTTGCCCTGGTTGGGCCTTTCCATCCTTGGCCATTTCCCGACTCGGCCTCGCTCAGCCGTACGCGAACGCCCGTTTAGCGATTCTCGCCCTCTTGCCCGTCTCGCCTGACTGTTCTCTCTCTCATTCTCGCATCCTTACATCTCTCGGTTCTCCTCGCACGCAGGAGCTACCGGTCGTCTTCTTCAGTTGCTGACTTAAGCATCGGAGCGGTCTCCCCGGGGTCATTCCCTGGAGCACCCTCTGACCTGTTTGCTCATCCATCTCAGGTCCAGATCCACAGGCTTTCTCTCTCCTTGGAGCAGGTCGGAACCACCTCTTCATCACCATTCACTCCTCCCCCGTGCCGACCGGGTCCGCTCTGCCGGCCGGAGCCGCCTCATCCCGATCGGACCGGAACTTTGTTGATCGTCTCTGGAGGGTCATAGGTGCTGACCGCCCCCGGGATTTTTCCAAGAGTATCAAAAGTAGTAACAATATACAAATCAAATTTAATTATTCTAACAAACAAATGAATACTAAATTAATAAATTGTACAAATGCATCAATATTATTAACTTATGGTACATTATCTAGTTAATTATGATATAATAAAATCTTTATTATCTTTTGTTTTGTCAGAACCGTTGCACGTCTGGGTCGGTCGGGATATATATATTTCTGTATGTGTGTGTTTGTGTGTGCACGTCATTTTACTTTATCATGTCGTGTCGTGCCGTGCCATTTTTAAATCGTGTCGTGTCGACCCATTTATTTAATCGTATCGTGCCATATCAACATGTTTATTTAATCGTGTCGTGCCTTGTTATGCTATAACCGTGCCTACATCGTGTCATTTTTAAATTGCCAATCAATTTATATTTCTAATGCAAACAATTAAATAATCTAAAATAATATATAAAAAATTTCTTTAAAAAGATCCATTTTCTAACACGCGACATAAGAGTGGATATGAGCTGTTGCATCGGGATGAATACTAAATAGTGGATATGTGCCTACATCGTCTAAGTCGGGTTATACTTTGATCCAATTAGTTCTCATAAATGAATACTAAATATCAGTAAAGTATTTTATGTTGTGTTGCCCCATTTCAACATTAATCGTAAATAATTTAAAGAAAATGATCATTCTCAACTATCGTGTGAAGTAAAAATTAAAAAAAAAGATCATGATACACGTACTTATAATAAAAAGTTACAATAACAATTTACAACATAATATTATTTATTCTATTCATTTTACCATTAGACCTCACTAATCAATCTTTACTAATTTTTATTTATAATCCCAAAAAAATTCAAGAGCTGTAATTCTACATAATAAAATATAACTTTTTGTTATAACTTTATCATTTTTGTTAAAGAAAATGATCCCAAGAAATTAAAAATAAAATAAAATCCCAAATGATATAGGGGGATTTTCCCTTTTAGATACGTGGCCAAAGGGTTCGAGATTGGACCGTTCGACCTGACCTGACTGAACCCGAGCCCCCGGTCAAACCTTGGTCAAATCATGTTCAAACCCGGTCAACCACGACTAATCCTGACAAAACCCATCCTGGAAGATTCCCCATCTTTCCACGAGCGCATGAGGGCACACCGTTCGTCAATCGGAGCTAAAACGAGCTCAAACGGGCCTCCCAAAATTTTCTGATCCAGAACCACCCTCGGTAACACGCCCGGTATGTTACGCCCGATATGTTACCCTCGATAACTTGCCCGGTTATCTGCTCGGTACCGACCCTCACACTTGATTTTCTCTCTCCTCTCTTGCCTATAAATAGGCTTCGACCCCTTCATTTCTCGGGACTTCTTCTTCTCCCCATTTGGACCTGGACCGGCCCGGCTGACACGCTCGGACCACCGCCGGTAGCACGCCCGACAGTGCACGCCCGGTCTACCTCCCTCGGTTCATTCTCCTGTGCATGCTCGGTAGTGCACGCTCGGTACCAACCCATTTGGCTGACCCTGACCGTTTTCCAACTCGGCCTCGCTCGGCCTTGGCTTCCCTCGGCCGTGCGAGAAGGTCCATCCGACGATTCTCGCCCTCTTAACCAACCCCGCTTGACTATTCTTCCTCTTTCATTCCTGCATGTCCCGGTTCTTCTCGTACGCAAGAGCTACCGGTCATTTTCCCCACTTGCTGACTTAGGCATCAGAGCGGTCTCCCCGGGGTCATTCCCTGGGGTACCCTCTGATCTGTTTGCTCATCCATCTCTGGTCCAGGTTCTCTCCTTGGAGCGGGTCGGAATGACCTCCTCATCACCATTCACTCCTCTGCCGGTCGGACCGGGACTTTGATGATCGCCTCTAGAGGATCCTAGGCGCTGACCGCCCCCGAGATTTTTGTTAAAGAAAATGATCCCAAGAAATTAAAAAAAAAAAAATCCCTAGTGATATAGGGGGATTTTCCTCTTTAGACACGTGGCCAAAGGGTTCGAGATTGGACCGTCCGGCCTGACCCAACTGAACCCAAGCCCCCGGTCAAACCTTGGTCAAATCATGTTCAAACCCGGTCAACCACGGCTAATCCCGATTAAACCCATCCTGGAAGATTCCCCATCTTTCCACGAGCGCATGAGGGCAAACCGTTCGTCAATCAGAGCTAAAACGAGCTCAAACGGGCCTCCCGAAATTTTTTGATCCAGAACCACCCTCGGTAACACGCCCGGTATGTTACGCCCGATATGTTACCCTCGATAACTTGCCCGGTTATCTGCTCGATGCGACCCTCACACTCGATTTTCTCTCTCCTCTCTTGCCTATAAATAGGCCTCGACCCCTTCATTTCTCGGGACTTCTTCTTCTTCTCCCCATTTGGACCTGGACCGGCCCGGCTGACACGCTCGGACCACCGCCGGTAGCACGCCCGGTAGTGCACGCCCGGTCTACCACCCTCAGTTCATTCTCCTGTGCATGCTCGGTAGTGCACGCTCGGTGGTGCACGCTCGGTGGTGCACGCTCGGTGCTGACCCATTCGGCTAACCCTGGCCGTTTTCCAACTCGGTCTCGCTCGGCCTTGGCTTCCCTCGGCCGTGCGAGAAGGTCTATCCGGCGATTCTCGCCCTCTTAACTAACCCCGCTTGACTGTTCTTCCTCTTTCATTCCTGCATGTCCCGATTCTCCTCGTACGCAAGAGCTATCGGTCATTTTCCTCACTTGCTGACTCAGGCATCAGAGCGGTCTCCCCAGGGTCATTCCCTGGGGTACCCTCTGATCTGTTTGCTCATCCATCTCTGGTCCAGGTTTTCTCCTTGGAGCGGGTCGGAATCACCTCCTCATCACCATTCACTCCTCTCCCGATCGAACCGGGACTTTGATGATCGCCTCTAGAGGATCCTAGGCGCTGACCGCCCCGAGATTTTTCCAGGAGTATCATTTGGCGCCGTCTGTGGGAAATGACCGAACAAGTCACGACATGGTGATTCAGACTCGTTCTAAGACCAACCTTCTACGTTCTCGTGAGAACTCTCCCACTCCCGTTGGTCACACAGACCACGTTGGAGATTCCACTCGTCCATAAGCCCAAACACAAAATGACCCTCTCACCAAGGAAGAGTTCATGCGGATGATGGATTCGATGATGACGAATTTTGGGGCAGAGGTTCAGAGGAGATTTCCTCCACAGGCGTCTGAGCCTGCTGCTGTTGATGGGCAGACTCCTCTCGTCCATCCGGATCCTCCTTTGACAAGAGTGGACAATGGCAGGTTTACTTTGATTGGGTCAGCCCCAGCACAACACCGGACGGATGACCGACGACCTGTCCATCTCCAACATGGGCAGTCAACAGACATCCTCGTCTGGGGGATTTGGGGGACTGTCAGACCCCTCCCGTGGCTGATGTGGGAGGGGAGGACGAGACTCGATCATCTACCGCCACGGAGCCCCTGATCCATCGGCGGACGGCGATGGCGAACCGATCCTTGCTGGGTCCATTCACCCAGGAGGTTCACGATGTTCCATTCCCGACGAGTTTCAGATTGCCGTACTTTAAGCAGTACGATGGTTCCACCGATCCAGAGGATCATGTCAGCAGCTTTGAGATCAAAATGCAGCTGTTCAGTGTGGATGATGCTATCATGTGTCGTGCCTTTTCGACCACTTTCAAAGGAGCTGTCCGCCAGTGGTATGCCTCCTTGGCGCCGCAATCGATCTCACAATTTTCCCAACTGAGGGAAGCTTTTGTGAGACAGTTTGCCAGTTCTTACACCGCCTCTCGTGCCGCCTCCATCCTGTTCAGCATCAGACAGCGGCCCGACAAGCCCCTGAGAGATTTCATGGGTAGATTCAACAGAGCGTACATCTAGATCCCAGGGCTCAGCGATGAGCTGGCAGTGACCACCATCCTGACGGGATTGTGTTCTGGGAGCTTCCTCGATGACCTCACTCTCAGACAGCCACGCAGTTTCGATGAACTGCTTCAGAGAGCACGCAGCCTCATGGCTTTGGAGGACCAGAACAGAGCCCGGAGGACTTCAGACTCCAGAGTCAGACATCGCCGAAAGTCAAGTGACGACGACAGTGACAGCTCTCCCGAGAGGCGTCATCCCAGAAGCAGAAGGTCTCGGTGACATCGTTCAAGACCCCACGGGACCGACCGTCCGGAGAAGGGCCACACTCCTCAGGCACCACCGACAGAGCAGATCTTTATGGGTTCCGACGACCTCAGGGAGTTGACCCGCGAGCAGCGTCTCTGGGAGCAGCGCCCCTCGGGATCTCGACAGAGCCGCTGCAGAAAGAAGTGGTGCATGCTTCACAAAGAGTGCGGCCACAGTTCAGAAGACTGCAGAGCTATGAGAGTCCAGCCGGACCAACAGACCCGGACCGACTAAATGCTGCTCTCCTCACCACTACAACACACAAAGTCGTCCGCCGCTTCCATGCCTCTGTCATGCAGGACTTACTGGCGAGTTCCTATTTTGTATTTTCTTTCTTTCTCTTTCCCTACTACTTATATGTATTTGCTTGCATTTTCAATAAAATCTGAGACTTACTTGAACGTCGGAGAGGCCTCCCAAGGCTAAAACACTTGGGTCCCCACTGACAAGTTTGCTGCATAGCACATGTCTCAGGACGCCAACAATTGTCCCATCCGCTCACAACAGCGTCGATGCTGCATATCCAACCCATGCCTCAAACTCGGCCGTCGAAGTTTACATTTCCACAATATGAGGCTCTCGGTGATATTTTCTCACCCTTTTTACTCCTTTTCTCCTTCCCCACTTCTCTCACAGAAGATAACAACAAAAGGAACATAACGGAATAAAAATTTTCCCTTCACGGAGTAAAGCCAACCGGATTCGTTCTTCACCTGCTGGTCCCAGAAGGGGAACGGATTCGTCTCGTAATAGAATAGTAGTCAGCTCTCGTCCGCATTTCTGTTCCAATGGTCCGGATGGGGGACCTGGAGCCCTCGGGCCAGGAAAACTCCGTCACTGGGTCGGGTCCGCCCCGTAAGGAAAAATTTTCACCTCCGCTACGTCCCATTAAAAAGCTTACCGACCCGCAGCAGAGTATAAAGTCGACTCTCGTCCGCATCTCTATTTCGGTGGTCTGAATGAGGGACTTGGAGCCTTCGGGTCAGGAAAACCCCGCCACTGAGTCGGGTACGTCGCTTTAACGATTTCGATACGCAAGTGCAGGTACCAGCACATACAAGACTTGCTTAACCTTTCACACACACAATGTTTTCAACGGTTCCCTCACTTTCTAGTAAGCTGGATTCAACCCGCCTCGGAGTGTGCACCCGTTGTCACACCCGCTCCCGGGTGGGACCGGCACGAGACCCGTGGGGATAACTTACGTGCCTCGTAAGCCTTAACCGAACCCAAACATGCAACCAGTCATGCTAAAACTAGCAATCATCAAATCAGAGTCTAATCTAATCATGCGGAAGTCAAAACAGACCCGTGAAGGGAAAACTAAATCAAGGGAGAAACTAAATCTCAATCATCAAAGTGCAATCAATCATGCGGGAGAAAGTCAAGGCCCATAAAGGGAAATCATCAATCCAAGACTCATATCGGGGAAACAAGGGTTCAAGAACCCATGGGAAAGGGCAAGCTACATTAACAAGTCCTAATGCATCTAAAAACAGTCACAATCTCTAGAGTCTAGCATCTCATCATGAATCTATGCAATGAAACCAGAAGATGCATGTATAACTCAAAAACAATCTTAAGAGGCATGTCCCGTCTTTCCGCACATCTTCTAGCTCTCAACCTGCTCACCAGCGCCAAATTGTTCCGGGGGATGTACACGGGTTAGTAAACAGACTAATGACATACTATGAGAAAGAACAATAAGGCTAAAATATGGCTAAGTGTAGTTAGTGACCCAAATCAAACGTATGTCGTATGGCCGACCACCTTAATCCGCGGCGCGGAGGTGGCCGGGTAAAACAGGAGGGGGTCACTAACTACACGTGTAGACAAAAGAGATAGTGTGATCGATACAAGATAAATCATAAGTCAAGACCAACAATGTGAAAACTCCGCATTAAGTATAAAATCTGTGTAACCAATCAAACATAAACAATCATAGCCATGGATAATGCGCATGCAATTTGGGTACCCGACGTGTTAGGCTTTCCACCCCAGGTGACAACCGGATAAGGAGTCATCCTAACAACGTACTAGCAACATATTAACCAAGTACTAGGCATCCCACCCCGGGTGTCAGCCGGATAAGGATTCGTCCTAGCACCAAACAAGCAGCACTCTAGGCATCCCACCCCGACAGTCAACCGGATAAGGATTCATCCTAGAATGCCGTCCAAGGCCTCCCATAAATATTAGGAAAAAAAAATCACACAATCATGCAAAGGTCCACATGCTAAATCATCAAGCCAGGCCGAAGCCAAAATCATGAACAAGGACAAACAGGACCACGGCCCGAGGGTCGGGTAAAGAAAACATGCATGTGGACAAATATCAAATCGTGTATGTCAACGGTTAAAACAGGAGAACGGGATATCAAACCATGAGGAAAACAGGTTAGGCTAAGTGTACATCCCCTCACCTGAGTCCTCGGAAGGAACGCTCTCCCTAACTTACGTACGTCAACCTCGTGAACGGCGTCGAGACCTGAATCACAAATCAAACGAGAGAACTCATTACACGTATCAAACACAAATGGAGACTAGAGCTACTCCATGCCCTGACAAATGCACGCTTCGCTAACCTAGCACGCGAGTCGCAGGGGTCGAGGGGGCAGCGCCCCCGAAGAAAAATGTCAACGGAGGGAAACGCCTCACAATCATGGCTTAATCCATCCATGAACCCACATCAAGGTGTCAAAAACCACTAACCACGCTTCAAACGAGTCATGGACGCGCCCCAGACAAAGTGGGATCGAACGGCAATCGAAACGGGTCAAAACAGGTTCCCGAAGGGAAATCCCGCAGGTACGGACGTCCGGACGGATGCCCGCGGGAGCTGCAGATGGTGCCTGGCCCTCTCGACAGATGTCCGTACGGACGTCCGCGTGCCGATTTCGTGAACAGTGCAGCCCGAAATGGCACAAAGCTTCACCCAAATCACAAACCACGAATCCACAACAATCCCAAGTGATTCTAAGGCCTTAGGGACATCAAATGCAACATCCAAATCAAGCTAATCGAGTCCCTAACATGCCCAACACATCTCTTAAGTCCAAAATCCGAAAATCAAACCAAAAACTCAAACCACCACAAAACCATGGTTCCACTTCAATCCACATGATACAAGGCACTATCATGGTCCTAATGACATGCTCACACATCCACAACACACAAACAATCATGGATTTGAGCTCACACAAGCCAATGGGGTAAAAATCTCACCTTTGGGGTTTGGGGTACTAAATCCCTAGCTTTCCACCATGCTCCTCGAAGCTCTCGTGATGGTGGTCATTAATCCGGGTTCCTTGCTCCTTGATCTAGCCTCCAATGGAAGATATGGAAGAGAGAAGATGATGGTATAAAGAGAAGAAGAAGAAGAAGAAGAAGAAAATGGTGGTGTGTTTGTGGGATGGGGGTTCGGTCAAAATGAGGGAAAAAAGAGAATGAGGGAGTTAAATGGGGTTAGGGATTTTAAAATACGGGATTTTAAAAAAAATGGACCGGGTTTTTAAAATACGGGTGGTGATACCCGTGGTTCGGGAACGCCCTCCACGGGGAAGTTCCGAGGTTTGCCGGGCTTGACCCGAGGAGTCCGGGAGGATTGGAGGATCACAATCGGCCACTGAACCATGTTCAGAGTACTGTGAGAAGGGCCTGTCGCGACTGCAATCTAGAGTTTCCTTCTCACCGTCAGGTCGACTATGCCTAGGGTTTTCGTCCACCCCAGGTTGCTCTTGCACCGATTAGCAAACGCTGGGACCATTCCCGTTCAGCTGACGGTTGTTATCACGCCATGGAAGGTGAAAGGATTTATCCACTTCCACGGTAGGTGGATAGCACTCACCAGTTGTGGCTCTCTTGCAACTACTAAGCCGCTACTGATCAACCAGTCGGCCAATGACTGCCAACTAGTCAGTCGTTGTTGTTCAGGCCACCCAACACCTGCTTTCGGCCGTTATATATATGCTGATTCACTAATCAGTCAGGCTTGACCATTCGGTCGCCTATGAGTAAAGTCGGGACAATTCCCGCCGGCTGTTCAGCCGTTCACCACTTCTAACTCACTGGTCGTCCAGATTGACTTCTCCGCCATCTTCGGCTTCTTGACGGCTTCTTGGGCCATCGCCTCCAAATTTATAAGACGCCGTCATTATATATTTCAGAATTGTTAACCTGTCGCCGAATGGTCACTGTTCACTTAAAAGTCGAAAATTTCGCCCACCGGTCGTTGGACCGATTATTTATTTTTGGCCTCTCCGCTTCTAGCAAAAACTTATCAGCCACGACCCGCTCACGATCCTCAATTATGAAGACCGACCGTTCGGTCGCTGCTATTATAACTCTCAGGAATGTTATGACATATGGACATCGATCTCTCGGCCGTCTGCACCTTCTTATTATCGGCCCATCGATAATTCCCATCTCATCGGCCACAATTCTCGACCGTTCCGTCATGGGTAGCTCCTGTTTTTAACTCATTACACAACCTAACAATCATTGTTGTTCGTTTTGATTTCAGGATCACTCCACATGGTATCTTAGGTCATCTCTCGTGACCAACGGTCGAGCAACCATTCTCACCGGCTTCCGAGCCATTTCATTCGGTTGCCAGGAGACCGCTCAACCCCCTTCGCATGCCAGCCTGCTCGGGCAGATTGGCTCACACTTTGCCCACTTAGTTTAGGTCGGAGCTGACTGGTTTTCTAACTTCGCAGTCTGAACTACGTTCGCACTACGAAATTGGGGGACTGATGATATAGGGGGATTTTTCCCTTTAGACACGTGACCAAAGGGTTCGAGATTGGACCGTCCGGCCTGACCCGACTAAACCCGAGCCCCCGGTCAAACTTTGGTCAAATCATGGTCAAACCCGGTCAACTACGACCAATCCTGACCAAATCCATCCTAGAAGATTCCCCATCTTTCCACAAGCGCGTGGGCGCAAACCGTTCGTCAATCGGAGCTAAAACGAGCTCAAACGGGCCTCTCAAAGTTTTCCGATCCAGAACCACCCTCGGTAACACGCTCGGTATGTTACCCTCGGTAACACGCCCGGTATGTTACGCTCGGTATGTTACCCTCGGTAACTTGGTCGGTTATCTGCTGGGTACCGACCCTCACACTCGATTTTTTCTTTCCTCCCTTACCTATAAATAGGCCTCGACCCCTTCATTTCTCGGGACTTCTTCTTCTTCTCCCCATTTGGACCTGGACCGGCCCAACTGACACGCTCGGACCACCGCCGGTAGCACGCCCGGTAGTGCACGCCCGGTCTACCACCCTCGGTTCATTCTCCTGTGCACGCTCGGTACCGACCCATTCGGCTGACCCTGGCCTTTTTCCGGTCCATCCGACGATTCTCCCCCTCTTAACCAACCCCGCTTGACTGTTCTTCCTCTTTCATTCCTCCATCTCCCGATTCTCCTCGTACGCAGAAGCTACCGTTCATTTTCCCCACTTGCTGATTTAGCCATCGGAGCGGTCTCCCCGGGGTCATTCCCTAGGGTACCCTCTGACATGTTTGCTCATCCATCTCAGGTCCAGGTTCTCTCCTCGGAGCGGGTTGGAATTACCTCCTCATCACCATTCACTCCTCTCCCGGTCGGACCGGGACTTTGATGATCGCCTCTGGAGGATCCTAGACGCTGACTGCCCCCGAGATTTTTCTAGGAATATCACCTAGCCTAAGCCCTAGGTTCTTTAGAGCAACCGTAGCAATACATAGTATTTTTGCTATCTACCCTCTTTGACTATTCACATATTAATTTTCATTCGCACTCAAAAAAAATTTTCACACTATTCTCACTATTCACCCGTCATATCATTACATATTTTTCAAAAAACTCTACTTTTAAAATTATTATTCATCATACTCTATTAATCATTACACAATACTCTCACTATTCATCCACCTATATTTCCATTCACACTCCAAATTTACTACCACACTCAAAAAATCATTACACAATCCTCTCACTATTCACACACTCCAAATTTTTTTTTGTTGCTAATGTTGCTCTTGTTTTACCTCCTACTCGGATTTTGCTATTTGTCCCGAATTGGGACAGGACCCTGGATACGACAGGGTTTGTGGGGGTGGGGGGGCGCGAGTTTTTTTTACACTTTGAACAATCTGTGTGTACAATTTGAATAATCTGTGTCTGTAAATTATTAATTTTTAAAAATTAATATAATATTTATTTATTATTCAAACTGTACACACAGATTGTTCAAAGTAAAAAAAAATAAAAATAAATAAATAAATCCACCCATCCCCACCCCCCACCCCACCTATCGTGTCCAGGGTCGTGTCCCAATTCGGGACAAATAGCAAAATCCCCTCCTACTCCTACTCTAATCATTACCCACAATTTCCCTTCTTGAGTCTAGACGTGACGGTTTCATATTTTATTTTATTAGGCCACACCGATTTATATTTTCTTTTTTTTAACATTTTTTTTTTCTTTTACTTATATTTTGTTTTAAAAAATATTTTTTTTATAAAATATTATAGTCAAGATTATTACATACTAATATTGATATATATTTAAAAAATATTTTAAAAAATAAATTTTAAAATTGTAATCTTTTCAAGTCATTGATCTTTGTTTTTGAAATTTTTATAATTAAAATATTTTTAAAATTTTTATTTTCAAAAATATTATAATAACAATTTATATTTTTGTTTCACGATTATAACCGTCCTAATATACATACTAATGGTCAAATAAAATCTTAAATGAGAAAAAATTGCTTAATTAAATTTATTAAATAAAAATAATAAATAAATATATATTATTAACTTTTATTCATTACAAAGTAGTTGTATTATTTCACCACCATTAAACAATGATCTGAACCTAATTACAAAGTAGTTGTATTCATTACAAAGTAGTGGACTAAATGTATAATGTACACCCCAACTAAAAATATATATATTATGCATTTACTGATTTATAATTAGTTAAAGGACCATATTTGGAAGACAGAAGCATAAATAAATATATAAAAATATTATCCCTAATAATTGGAAGGAATGAATACAACGTTAATAACAAGCAGCACCCCAATTCCTCGGGTGACGTATATATGGTACTTAAAAGGTAAATAAAGTCCGACCACTAGGGTAAGTTTCATCGATACAAAAACTAGGATTAGACTCGATACAACTATCTTGGTTCACTAAAACTTGTGGGATCGAAACTAAACTCTGCCTATAATGGACAAAAGGCCAAAAAATATGTGAACTAATAGGCGAGCGATAATTAATTGTAGTCTTTTTAACATTACAGAACAATTGCCTAAAATGGACAAAAGGCCAGACAGTATGTGAAAGAGGTAATGTAGTCTTTTTGCCATTGCAGGACAATCCTGATAGAGCATGACCTTCAAAACCCACGGATATCTGTTTTGTCCAAGAACCTAATGCACCATATCCTTTTAGTACCCATATTTCCATCTCACGAGAAGGCGGAGCAAAAATCAAGGTACAAGTTGCCTCATGGTCTGGACAGGGCCGTAGGAGGCATTCCCCTTTCGTGAAATAATGCGAGAACTTGCAAAGAGGCAGTGGTGTTTGTATATAAACCTCATCACATGAATCAAAGGAAAACACAGAGAAGAAGACATTAGTAGTATTTGATCCATTACTGTCTAATAATATGTAGTTTCCCAACATGCTAAGCATCCTCCCATCTGCGGATGCTACCATGGAGGGCGTAGGAATAGCATGCGTATCAACCCATCTGGAGCCATCAAAGAAGTAACTCATATCAAGAACCCTCCATGAGGAGGAGCCGGCACCTAGAGAGTACACATAGGCCTTATAAGAGGTAAATCCTCCTCCTTTAAAGATGGCAAGGATCTTGTACTGGTCGGTTCGAGGATCTCGTCCCAACCCAATGAAATGAATGAAATGAGTGAAATTTGTCAATCGTGGTATCTGTTTGGCCTCACCGGTGGCAAGATTCCATAACACAAGTTTTTCTTTATTGACGTATACCTTAAGGCATAGCATTCCATCCAATGGTCCCGCGACACTAAGGTGCATCAATCTCCTCTTGAGGCATGGTGCCGGTGATAACTCGGTAATCTTAATTAGTCTGATCTTACCTGAGTAGGAGCCAAGGGAATCCAAGGAATGGAGTGAGAAGACAAATTCTTGTTCACTTACTCGATGGGGGCCAATCAACAAACAATCTAATTTGTCATTGTGGTCATCATCTCTGGATCGGCCTAGGGCGAGTTGCTTAGCGGCCATGTGATAGCTTTCAAGGAGGGAAAACCACCTCTTGCAGACACATTTAAATCGAATAAGAGACTTCACTGGGAGCCTCGTTAGGATTTCAATGACAACATCCTCCGGAAGTTGGCTTATTCCGTGACCTGCACTGAGTCGACAACGCTCGATGACTGATATTGCACTCTGCATTGCCGATTTAGTAGCAGCGCTGGTGGTACGTGGTCTTGGTGGATGGTGGTCGAGAAACAGGGCTATGTAACAGACTAACAGTATATATAGAGGGTTAGTCCAGGGTATATATTTATTTTTTTTCCCACATTGAAATATTAAGTGGATTTAAATTTCTATAAGATGTGTTTTTAAATTAGATTAGATTTTATATAAAGACCGTGGCTTGGTCATAATTTTACTTTTATCCAAAAAAATATCAAACAGATCGAGATGTGAAATATATCAAAACTAAAAGTTTCATAAAATCTTTTTAATATCTAACAAAATCTTTTTATAAAAGATATCACAAACCTATAAAATATTTTATTTATGTATTATCTTAATCCTATTTGAAAAGAAAAATGTCATATATCCTTTTTATATCGAATTAACGCTTAAATAAGGCAAAAAATTAATGAACTTATTATTGCCAAAAATAAAGAACAAAATATTTTGTAAAGCGTTTTAAGAAATAGTAACTTAAAGAAAATCTTAATTTCTTAAGCAATAGAACAAAGATACTCAAATTATCATGATTTTTTCGGTAAGTAAATCATCATCATTAATATATTATTTACTATTACGTTTTTAAATTTGGGACAAGTTGTGTGTGAGATATTTTGTGTCAACTTGGAGGAGAGAGAAGGTGAGAGGAGGGAGAATAAATTATGAGGAATAAATAACAAAAATTTATGAAAAAAATAATTTATGGGGAATAAAAATAATTATCACATTAATTGTTTATTGTGCCTTGACACGAGCATCCGCTAGTCTATATAACAAAGTAAGACATATTTTGAATCTATCCCTCTCTTGGTCGTCCTATGTGGACAAAATCAATGCTCTCATTGGCTACCTCTCTTTCTTCTTTCGCATCACATCACATCACATAATATTACAAAACACATAATTTATTTTCTTTATATCTTATTATATAATAATTCATCAAATATAAAAATATAATATTCAAAATTTATAATTTTTATTAAAATCAAAATGAGTCTTATTATCGCCTGAAAATGAGTCAAGCGAAACACCAACTACTTGAGAACCACCTCCGGTCAGTTTGGGTGGGGAGAACCGGTTCAACAAGTTAAATCGAGTCTGGATCAGCTTCAGGAATGAGAAATCAACTCTTGAACCTGGAAAGATGAGCAAACCACTTCAGAGGGAAGTCCGAGGCGTGAGCCCGGGATAGGGATGACAATTTTGACCCGACCCGGTTGATCCGACCCGACCCGGTTTTTATCCGACCCGACCTGACCCGATTAATATTAGGTTCGGGTATGGATATAGGGTGATCCGACCCGATCCGACCCGCGATCCGATTAAGTAGAATATTAGAGTTTCGATACGCCATAAATTCAAATAATTATGTGTGTGTATATGATCGAAGCATATTGACTCGAAACTCATAAGCTCTACACATATTGATCTTATTTCTGTTTATATCTAGTATGTATCTGTGTGTGTGTGTGAAGTGTATTATGTATAACGGGGGAGTTATTCTGACACATTCAATTACATATTCAATTACACCGAATATTTACCGTTGGATTTACCCCCTTGAACGTCTCAGATGAATAGATTTGATTTCTAGAAAATTATAAAAAAAACAAGAAAAAAAAAGAAAAAAAAAACAAAAAAAAAGAAAAAGATAAACCCTAAGGGGACATCTGGGCGGTTCAAAGGGGTAAATCGAAAAGCAAATGGTCGATGTAATTGAATGTGTAATTGGATGTGTCAAAATATCCCCCGTATGTATAAAATGTAAAAGAATTATTATAAAAATAATTATGAATTTATTTATATTGATATTTTAAGCATATATATTTTGAAATAAATTAATAAAAGCAACAATTATAAAATAAATTTTAATGAATTAATATGAATTTTTCAAACCCGAATAAAACCTGACCCGATCTGCCCCGAATTTTGATCTGACCCGACCGGATCCGATTAAAATTGGATACGGGTATGGTAATAGGGTGATCCGCCCCGAACCCGCCCCGTTGTCATCCCTAGTCCGGGACGACCGCTCCGATGCCTAAGTCAGCAGGTGAAAGTAAGACTCGGGATCAAGCTTAACTTCAAAAGTCGGAAAAAAGGATAGAAAATACCAGGGGGTGAGCCACTATTTATAGGGGAGGAAATTACATATTTACGGTTATACCACCGGAATCTTCGGAGAGCCCGTGCGACCTGGTTGGAGCTCCGATTGACGAACGGTCAGTGACTGTGCTCTCCTGGCGAGGTAGGGAATCTCCTCATAAAGTTTGGGGTGTCTGTCCCGGGATTGACCAGGTTGACCTGAGAAGGCTGTGCAGAGCAGCGGAGGGCTGTACAGAGCAGCGGAGGGTTGTGCAGAGCAGCGGAAGGCTGTGCGGAGCAGCGGGAGGCTATGCAGAGTGGGCTGTGCAGAGCAGCGGAAGGTTGCGCAGAGCAGCTGAGGGCTGATCAAGCCCGGTCCCGATCCGAGCGTCCACGTGTGGCGAGCCCGGCTGCGCCTCCTGTATCCTTTGATGATATATGGGAATTTCTCCATATATCATCAGTCCCCCAAGTTTATAGTGCAAACGAAGTGCGGACTATAAACTTTAAAATCGAGTCAGACTCAACTGGTCTACGTGGACAAAAGTCTGAGTCAAATGTCTGAGAAGCTGACGGCGACGACTGAGGAGTCGATGGTGACGGCGAAGGAGTCGTAGATGACGACTGAGGAGTCGACGGTGACGGCGAAGGAGTCGTAGGTGATGGACGGCTAGGGAGCCATAGGCGACGGACAGCTAGGGAGTCGTTCGTCGCCTACGGCTCCTACCGGACAAGCACTACCGGACAGACACTATCGGTTAGGCTCTGAGCAAGCGTGGTCGAGTGTGGAAGAGAGGAAAAGAGGAAAAGAGAAATGAAGGGGTGGAGACCTATTTATAGGCATGCGAGGAGAGAGAAAACCGAGCAAGCAAGCCGGCCGAGCAAGCACGGGGCAGGCTACCGGGCAAGCTTACCGGGCAGGCTACCGGGCAAGCATGTCGAGTAGGTCATACCGGGCAAAATGAAGTTGCAGAGAGGAAAAATCGGCACATCCTTGAGATCTCCTGAGCTCTTCTCCTTGGTGGCCATGTTCCACGACATTTTGGCCTGAGGCTATCACTCATGTTGCATACTTATTGAATCGGCTACCATCCCAAGTGCTTGGGCTTCGGACACCGCTTGCAGCCCTGAATTGTAGTGCTCTGCTTAGTTCTTCACATCATCTTACGCCTCGAATTTTTGGGTGCATCGTCTATGCACACATTGATAAGGCTCATCGGAGTAAGTTAGACCTTTGTGCTCTCCGCTGCGAGTTCTTGGGATTTTCTCCGCAACGAAAAGGCTACAAATGCTATCATCCTCCGTCCAAGTGCCGATTCATCTCCATGGATGTAACTTTTCTCGAGGAGGAATTGTACTTCAGTGCCCCCGTTGCTCTTCAAGGGGAGGAACGTGATAAAGAGTCAACGTAGGATGTTCCTGAGCCAACACAAGCGGTTGATTTATTGGGCGGGCGGATTCACATAACTGATGTGACGCATGGGGATGAGGCACATAGTGGAGATAGGCGTAATATTTCTACTAATCCTCCTATTCACAGTATGCATGCTGATCAGGGGGAGGCGTCCCATTCAGGGGGAGGCGTGATGGGTGACTTGTTGATTCCAGCGGATGAAGACCTAGAGTTGAGTAATTTTCTAGCGGGTGAAGACCAGGAGTTGAGCAATTCTTCTGATATTGGCAGCCGATTATCACCCCATGAGTCCCTCTCTCTCTATTACCATACCAGAGTTGAGTAATGCTCCAGAGGTAAGTACCCCAAATCCAGATGGAGGGTTCTTGATCTGAGTTACTTCTTTGATGGCTCCAGATGGATTGCTATGCATGCTCGTCCTACGCCCTCCATGGTAGCATCATGCTTAGCATGTTGGGGAAGCACAAATTATTAGGCAGTAATGGATCAAGTACTACCAATGTCTTCTTCTCTTTGTTTTCCTTTGATTCATGTGACGAGGTCTACATACAAACACCACTGCCTCCTTGCAAGTCCTCCGATTATTACACGAAAGGGGAATGCCTCCTACGGCCCTCTCTAGACCACGAGACAACTTGTACCCTGATTTTTGCTCTGCCTTCCTATGAGGTAAGACCCATGGAAATATGGGTCTTAAAAGGACATGGTGCAATAGGTTCTTGGACAAAACAGATATCACAATTAATTACTCGCCTATTGGTTCAGGTAATACCTGGCCTTTTGTCCATTATAGGCAGAATCCAATTGATTACTTTCCTATCAGTGCACATACTATGATCTTGCCTTTTGTTCATTATAGAAAGAGTCTAGTTTCGATCCCAAAAATTTCATGATATGATCCTTTGGCCTCATGATATTATTGGAGATTGTGTTGAATTTGCTTTTGTATGTCCCATATTGATTATTATTGATGTTGGTAACTTCGTCAAGTTCATTAGTTACATTCATATGTCAAATGAGATATTTATTGGGGATCTCCTTGATGACACTAAAAACTAAAATGATTGGTGTGATTGTCCATGATAAGCATTGATTAGCCATGTTTTGATCAAGTTTAAGTTCGACTTTGGTTTTAATGCATAATTTGTTGAATGATGTGTGTGTGAGTACTATTGAGGACTTGTTGATTAACAACTGCTTAATTAAGCTAAATATATAATTAATAATTACATTATCATAAATAAAGCGCATACCTTAATTATAAATTAGCCCTGCTCGTTTGTCATTCAAAAACTAACCTTCAAATCGAGGATATATAAACCGGGGTACGATGCGTTCTTTCACCAAAGCCACTGCACATCCACCCCATCTGGCACCGGTACTGAGCCATGATCTCAGCATATCTTCACCAGTTGTTCCAGCGCAGGGCAGCTACATAATTATGGAGCAAGAAATTAATAATCAAGAAAAGCAGGCAACTGCTCAGAGGACTAAGAAGATAAGAAAAAAAGACTCTAAATAATTAATGACTTTGGTTCATCAATCATATATTTATAGGTACATGTACATAGAATATATCATTCATGTACTTGGGAAGTAACACCTTTATTAATCGTCTTAAAAACATAAGATGTATTTATTTCCAAGTATATATAAATATCAAAGGATGTTGAGTGCTATTCACTCAAGCAATTCACAAAAAGACTCTAAATTGTCATTTACTACCATTGATATGCATAGAATAGGTCAACAATGTAAGAGATAGTGTTTAGATACTGAACTGGGATATTAGGCAAGAAGGATTGGGAGGATTTGTTTGAATCAACTAAATGGTTGGTGGTGTCTTGGGCAAGGGGGAAGGGTTACTTGCGCTTCTCGCCAGTTACAGAGCTGTTAATGCATGTGTGATGAAAGTTTGTACAACCTTATTACAGGAAAAGTTGTGTAATTGCAGCGGGTGTTTACAATCTTTGTGGGGTGCAACATAGAAGCAGGAGCGAGTTTTGGTTTGTATTTTTGCAGGACCAGTATTAGTGGTGCGTAATTTTGTAGAAGTGGCAAAATTCTGTATTTGCAGGAGAAGGGTTGCAGTTATTGCTGAAATTTTGCAGCAGTTATGTAGGAGCTATGTTTTTGCAGACATCATGTTTGGCTTGAGCTAGAGCAAGTTTATGGACTGCCTTTTTAGGATTAGACATCTCGTCGGTCTCTGTAATAGTTGGAGTTTGCTCGATGCTTGATATATGATTTGTCGAGGTGTGAGGTGCCAATCTAGTTGGAATGTCATGCTTTGACCATGACACCACTCTTCGGCTTTAATGACTCGTGGACCGGTTTTACGGGTAATCGCCAGTTTCACCCGAGCTAGGGTGTTACACAAGTCGAAGCCACGAATCATGGATAAGATAAATACGACCACGACCAGAAGGTCGGGCAAAGAAAACATGCATGTGGATGAAATACCAAACCGTGTATGCCAACGGTTATATATATA
>JAOWBR010179035.1:0-10837 GCA_028571145.1 Dionaea muscipula
AAGTATCAAATAAGGTCTTAGTGTTTCTACCCAAAGGTTAAACAAGCATTTCTAATGCACCCGATCGTGAGCACGATAGGAGGGGGGCTAAGAGAGAACCAGGGGAGGGGTGAGATGGTGGGGGAAGAGAGAAACACTGGGGCGGAGAGAGAGAGAGAGGCTTAATAGGGAGAATAATCAAGTGCAGGAAAATTTTTGAAGGCCAAACATTAATGTTGTGCTAAGCATCCTAAGTTGGATTTCCTATTCACATTAATTATTTATACATTTCTTCTTCTTCTTTTTTACATGTTTGTTTAGGTGAGTGCTTGTTTATTTTGCAGCTACACCCATTATTACTTCCCAAATTAATAGTTACTCAATCCTGAGCGGGGGGGATTTTAAGACGAAAAAAACCATGAAAATAATTGTCATCGATAATATGGATTTAGATCAAGCACTATGGAAGGATCGACCCATTTCTACTATGGAAAATCTCAATGAGGTTAAAATAAAAAAGTGAGATCGATCCAATTGGATGTGTTTGGATCTAGGTACATCAACCAATTTTGATACCGTTATTACTTTCTATGAATCTGCCAATGCTATCCCTATATATTGTGTAGAATGTAATAACATAAATCGAAGGAAAATTATCAAAAATTGGAATTTTTATAAGACAAAACTTTTTTTTAACCATCTTTGTCAACAAAAAAAAAATCTTTTTTAGAAATAAAAGCGTCATTTGGATAAAAATGACCTTTTAGTATTTGGATCTTACCTGATAAACCCACTTGGTAAACCATATCAGACAAACTAGAAAAGAGAAGATGAACCGTGCAACACCCGACAAAACACATCTGACAAACCCACCCGACAAACGTATGTTGCTATCTAGTTTACATAGGCCTGAGTGTGTGGGTGCAGTCTATGCTGGGGTCTAGTTGATTCCTCGTCTACCTTGTTGGGTGCTTGTAATTGATCGATGTTGCTTAAAAGAGCCGATTAATATATATTGTTTGGTTATCTTTTTTTTTTTTTTTTCCCCTTGTGATGTATAAAATAATCTCAGTCGGATCCTAACTAGAAAATAGAAAAAGAACTCTACACACAAACCCCATCGGGACCAAGAGAAAAGACAATGAATGACATTTACATATATAAAATGGATAATTTTTGTTATTTTTTATTTATAAAGAGTGATTAAAAAGGAATTTTGACTTATATTAATTAAAAAACAGAATACCTAGCTTCTAAATCAATAAGACTCATCTTCTTCAATTCACGATCTAATTCACTATGTTGAAAATATAAATCCACATATATGTTAAATTAAGGATGAAAAACTCGGTAATTAAATTTTGCAAATTAAACGAGTGAACTGACCTGGAAGAGAGCTTGGAGATCCTAGCAGCGAGGGTATCGATGTCGGAGCCGATCTCATGGAGGGCGGTGGCATCTCCGGCGAGACAGCAGAACCACTTGAGGGTGGCTAAGGAGAAGATGCTCCGGTGCTTGTCCTTGTTGTAGACGCGTAGCACGAACTTGTCGACGACATCCTCCGCATCATAAGCCAACTCCCTGATCTCCGACACCCACTTCCGGATCAGGGGCTCCGTGTGTCGCCTGGCGTCGGCGTCCGACAAGATGCACTGCATCCACTTCAGCTCCTTTTTAAGCCTCTCCACCTTGTCCGTTACACCATACAGGTACTTCACCTCCTCCACCGCCAGCTTTCCCAGCCACTCCGCCGCTGACTGCACCGCCGACTCCGCCATTGCCCGGCCACTTGCGGTGGAGTATATGGATATAGATGGGGATCAATTGATACTCCTGTGCTGCTGCACATTTCACCATTCCACATATTTAAATACGTCGGATTCATTCTCGTGAACCAAAAAGAAAATATTGGAATCAAGGCATCAAGGCCTATCAAGGCAATCAAGGCATCAAGGCAAAGTTGCATCATCAAGGCAATCAAGGCATCAAGGCAAAATTGGAATATTTGCCAATCAATTAGGGCAAGGCATCTCAAAATTGGAAAATTGGAAAGTTTGGCTTGCCAATCAAGTTTAAAATTGAAAAGTTAGTTTAATTTGGCTTACCAACAAATGTACAAATAAATTGTGGCATCTCAATATCGTTGGCCGTTGTTCCTAATTTTGGGGTTTATTCCTTCATTCATTCATCGTGTGGGAGAATTGCTGGCCCAATCAAATGTATTACAGTTGCCTTATTTGATTGACTAAAAATTAGATGTTAAGTATATCAATATAAGCAAATAAAAAGACTTCTATCTAGCTTATACTTAATTTGTAATTGTTTATAATCACAAGGGTTATGTTAAATCAATAGCTACATTAAATATTCTAATATTTTATTAATTTCTTAAATTATTTTATTTATCTCTTCTTTTTTTCATTAATTTTACCATCAAAAACAATTTATTAATTTCACTATATATCTTTACTAGAAATTATCCGTGCCTTCGGCACGATAGAGATTATCTGTGTCTTCGGCACGATGAATACTATATTCTTAAAAAATAAAAATCAACGAAAAATATACGTTAATAACTCTTTTGTTAATTACCCATATCTTATTATTATATTAATTACGAAAATATTCCTAAAATATAAAACTTGATTGATCCTTTAAGATGATTAGTGCGATCCGACGACTTACATATCTTCCCGCCTATTTTCCTCATCCTACGGTCTAGAATATCTGAATATATTTTATCTCAAGACAATTCAAAATGGCTTGTGATTTATATAATAGATTAATTCAAACTACTTTTAATGTATTTTTATGAGGAAAGTCCATTTTTGCTACCTAAATGAGTAGCTAAAATTAGTTACTGAATATTTTAACATATGCCAAAACCGTAAATATCCAACCTTTCTCTTCTATTATAAATTATACCCTCTCCCATTCTCTCTCTAACCAATTCTCTCTTCTCTTTCTTCTTGGGCCAAGCAGAATTGTCTGCCCGGACCTTCCCTGTCCGGCCAACCGAATATCCAACTAGACCTACCCGGCTACCGACCGCCCAGTCTGCCCGGCGGATATCCGGCCATCTTGCCCGGATGATATCCGGTCATCTTGCCCGGATATCTGGCCAAGGCACATTGCCTTCCTCGACTCCTTTCCTCTCTCCTGCCCGACTTCCCCAGTCGGCCAACGTCTGCCCGGACCACCTGCTCGGCATCACTAGCCCGGCCACACCCATCTTCCACTTTTTTGGATATCAGACTTTGCCTTGCTCTGACATCTTATCTCCGTTTGACCAATTTTCGACTCGGTCTCGCTCGACCGTAACCCCGTTCGGCGATATTTGTCCGCTTGCTCATCCCGATTCTCCTTGTCTAACCTCGGATTTCTCTCCTTTTTCTGTATTTTTCGGCTCTCTTCGCATGCAGGAGCTACCGGTCATTTTAGACACGTGTTGACTTAAGCATCAAAGCGGTCTCCTCGGGGTCACACCTCGGGGTACCCTCTGACCTGTTTGCTCTTGCCTTCTCAGGTCTTCTTCGAAGCGGATCGGAATCACCTACGGATCACTTTTCACTCCTCCCCGAGCCAATCAGGTCTTCTTCGCCGGTCGGAGCCAGGTACATCCCGATCGGATCGGAATTTAGGTGTTTGTCCTTATAAGGTTTTGGGCGCAGACTGCCCCCAGGATTTTCTAGGTGCCACAAATACATCACTGAAAATTAAGTTTTATAAGCTAACTGATTAATAACAGCTAAAAAACAAGTTTTACATCACTTTCGGGTACTCTCACCCTTCTCAGAATTTTTCGGCGAGAAGGCTCAGAGGGAAATGAAATCATAGGAAATGGAGTTCAGGGTTTTTTCTCGTGAAATGTTGGTCAATTTTGCTTTCCTTCACATTGGATAGTCCATACAATTTTACAATTTTGACAAATTATAGACTCTAAATAAAACGAATACATACATAAAATGAGTTAGACGTACACTGAATATTTTGTCGGGGGCACTGTACACTTTGTCAATTCGGAGCAAAGAATGTAATTCGACAAAGTAAATAGTGTACCCGACAAAGTGCACAATGCACCCACTGCCTAATGTATTGTGCACTTTGCTGAATTGCACTGTTTACTCCGAATCAACAAAGTGCACATTACACCCAATAAAGTGTACCATGTATCCAGCATAGTACACAGTGTATGTCTGACACGCTTTACATATTTATCCGTTTTGTCTGCTGTCTACAATTCGACCAAATAGCAAAATTGGTAGTCCATATGGGTAAAATATAACGGATTACAGGGCCCAAAAACTTTAAGAAATCGGGGAGAGTGACAACCAAGCGGAAGGACAAGTGTAGATCACAGAGAACAAAAACTTCAGAATTGGGCAGAGTGATACTTGAGAGTGCTAGAGTAAACATATGAACATTTATTAACGTATATATTCTTGGTATGGAGGTCTACCCAAGTTTTTATAAGGGTTCTAAGATAGAGTTGGTTAGAACTCTTAGTTCAGTTGACATTCTGTTGAGACGTTCCAACTAGGGGGGAGCAAACGGTGTCAAGAACCGCGGATCCGAACCGAACCATTTCAAACAATCAGATTCAATCTAGGTTCCTATTTCTAAAATAAAAAACATAGATCGAATCGAACCGTAGATTTTTTAAACAGTTCGATTCCAAATTCCACGAAATTTATGAATGAATGTATATATTCCTCCTATGCAGGTCTCCCCAAGTTTTTGTAGGGGTTCTAAGATAGAGTTGGTAAGAATTAGAACTCTCAATTCAGTTGACTGGTTCTTTAGGCTTTGGGCCCGAGTCATGCTGGTTTGGTTTTCAGTTGCTTGAGCTAACTAGGCATTTCTTTGAAAGCGTTTGGGTCTGGCCTTTGACTCAACTGTATTTTTTTACAAATACAGTAAATAAATGATGGATATTGGATAATAGTGATAAATTCTCTACTTGCGTAATTAACAATTTCATCACTAATTGTTAACCATCAATTTGATTTAATGGGAATGTTTCTCATAGGTGAAAGTTTAACCACAAATTACTAAATAAGCTATTTCATTGCTTTTCCTCAAAACATGCTCATTATAGTACCACCAAACCCTTAATTATCAATAACAACCATTATTCATCATGCAAATTGCACACACATTTTGCTCATTATGTTAGCTAAATAGTCTTGTAAATTATTTGAAAATGTTTTGCCATTCCTACTAACATTTTCAGAGAGTGCCAATTTTTTTTGTTTTATATTTTTTTTTTGATAATTCAAAGCAAAGTTGATATTTGGGCTTCCTTTCCTCCCCTCCATCATTTATAGAGAAATGCTGATGCTTTGAATTCTGCCTTTGGAAAACAAATACTACCATTGAGAAAAAGCAAATTTGCCTTAATATTTGCCACCGCCATTTTTTGTCTTAGATTTTATCTTACAAATATGGGATTGTTTTAATGAAACTCGAATCATTTTTGACACTACCTTTATATTTGTATGGGCAGTGTGAATCCTCTAAGACGAGAGTTGAAAAAGGAAATAATAAAAGACATTAGAACAACTGCCCTGCTGGGGCAAATTGATCAAGAGACGATCTGTTTTTGTATTTGGCTTCATCCAAATTTTGTCTCTACCAAAAGCTAAAAAACTATCTAAACTAACTCGATCCTTTTCCTCCTCTTCACAAATAAATAATGGCAGATCAACAATTCTACCGGAGGAAAAAAAAAAAAATGGACACCGACAATTTTTTTTTTTTTTTTATTACAATCTGCTGCAATTATTTATTTATTTTTTTTTGGTTGTAGATTTAGACAAGAAATTCAAGTGAATGATGGTTGAAAATGAGAAAAATGTAGATTGTTAAAAGGCAGTTAGGGTTAAAAAAGAGGAAAATATATCGGATATAAAGGTAGTTGGTGGTAGATACAAAAAAAAAAAAAAAATTACAAAGGTAAAAAATTTGAACCAATGTAGAAACAAAGACAAAAAGATGACCGTCCAGTCATTTTTGGAGGTGCTACAATGCAACACTCGCACTCTTGAAACAATTTTGTCAAATTATAGTAAAACGATATTTTTCATTAATCAATTTATAAATTTAGTACCTTAAATAGCATTTCATCATTGAAGATACATTAAGAATGTCGGAAAAGGTGAAAGTTTAACGATAAATTCCTAAAAAAGGTAAGTTTCTTTCCTATTTCCTTCTTTTTCCTTCTCCTACCTTCCCTTACTTTTGATTTCTCTCGATCCAAGCAGGCCCATAGTAAAAAATACAAATCACATAACATGTAGAAATTATTTTGATACATATTATGGTATCGAGAATACCCTTAGTAAGTAAGAGGAGAGTTGAAAAACAGAAAAAAAAAAAAAAAAGGCATTAATTACATTAGCTTACTCAATTACAAGCACTAGTTCCAAAAAAAAAAATAACGGAGGGCTGGGCTGAAACCCTTAAAACAAGCAATAACTACTTAACTATATCACAAACAAGGGCTGGGCTGGGCTGGAATATAATGAACCTCATCAAACAAACGGAGCTTAATTTTCCTTCTAATCAGCAGAGAAGGGATCTCTCCCCGCGGACAATGCATCCTTGAAGTGGGGGCATGTCCCGAACCTTTCGATCCCTCACACACAAGGGTCGCAAGTGATGTTAATACCCTCGGGCAATGCATCCGGGAGCTTCTTCATACCAGTTCTGAATATCTCCAAGGACCTGAGTTTGGGCATAGCTCCTTGTTCCATCCTCCATTCCACTAAAGAAGGCAAATCACGAATAACCAAATCAGTGAGTTCGGGGAAGCCAGCAGCCGAGCAAACCATATGTCTAAGGTTTACACAATCGGGTCCAATCAATCTCATTTTCCCGAGCACAGGAAGGCGGTGCTCCAAGATAGGCATGGAGTCTTGTCTGAGTTTTGTGGACACAAATTCTAAATTTATCAGGTTATTTGGGAACATCTCAGGCTGGAGCTGCGCCGTGATTTGATCTAGTATGTCAAGTTTTTGTAAAGATTGACATTTAGACAACATTATATGGTCTTGGTTAAATAAAGAGCCACTGATCGATAGAGATAAGTGCTTGATCCTAGGAGAATTCAAGAATGACACTATGTCGGGCAACATGTTTTCTTTGTTGCTAAAACAATTAGCAGAAAGCTTTCTCAATTTCCTCAATCCAAGCAAGCCTTTTACCTCAACCCTATTGCTAAAATAGCTAGCACAAAACTTTCTCAATTTCCTCAATCCAAGCAAGCCTTTTAACTCAACCCTATCGATGTCCACACCTTTGAGCGTTTCCAACAAACTTAAACCGTCTAACCTTAACATTTCATCATTTTTAATCTCATACTGCCGTGGAAGATACAAATGCCTCAATCTTTTCAACTTCCATAATAGATTAGGTAGCTTGATCACAACGCAACTCACACGTAAATCAAGTGTCTCTAAGCACATTAGATTGCTGATGGATGATGGCAATGAAGTCGCATGTGTCCCGCTTAAGTTCAAGTACCTTAAATAAATCAAGTTGCCGACTTTCTGAGGCAAGTCCCCCTTGATGTTGAGTCCTTCAAGCTCCAAAACACGAAGCAACTTATGTTCACTGCAGATGTCATCTATGAACTTATTGCTGCTCTTTTTTTCGGTCTCATGAACTTGGAAGAACAAGAGAGATCGAAGGTTTGGAGCGTTTCTTGATAAAGAATAGGATAGTGAACTTTTCACGTCTTGTCCCACATATAAGGATAACCTATGCAAGCGCTCGTTGTCTAGCGTAGGAGCAGGCTCCTCATCTGATTGGCCATGAATGTGGTCAATTACACTGACAAAATTCTCCTCTCTTCCAATCGCCATGCTTACATCCCGTATTAAATCATGTAGGTGACATGCCCTTACCTTCCCCTGAGAAGTTACTTTCGCTGCTTGAACCATCCGCCTTTCTACTAGCTCATTCAGATAACCTTCAGCAACTTCCTCGGATGATTTTCCTCCCAATGTCTTCCTATCAACCGGAACAATACGTTCAACCATCCACATGCGATATAATCTATCAACGGGCATCTCAAAATCTTCAGGAAAGATGCCCAAATGAAGGAAGCAAGGCTTCAGATGATCAGGGAGATCATAGTAGTTCATTCCTAGTACATCATATACACTGTTGTCATCAGCCCCAAAATATGAACGGATGTTGTCTAGAACATTTTTCCAATCATCTGCAGTTCTTTTGTTCGCCAGAACACCTCCAAGAACAACTACTGCCAATGGAAGACCTTTGCAGTGTTCTAACATCTTCTTGCCCAGCTGCTCCAAATCCACTGACATCACTGAAGTAAGATACGTTAGCATGAAATTTTAAGCAGGAAAACCAAATCCACTGTCACTGAAGAGTTATATAATTAGTAAAAGGTCATGAAACAAAGTTTACTAAAACATAAAGGCAGAGGATATAGTTTTGAAATCTGGTGTACCTATTTCATCTGGAAATGCTGTCTTTTGCAAGAGTTTCCAGCTCGTCTCCATGTCCAAGAGCTGAGGCTCATGATACAGCACGTGCTCATCACCCAATGCAGATACAATATGGGGATTCCTTGTGGTCAACACAACTTTGCTAGCAATGCCCTGATCTTCGTTGATTGGAAAAGCTGCCTCCAAGCGATTCCAATCCTCGGTGGTCCAAACGTCGTCAAGAACGACCAAATAGCTCTTCTCCTTCAGCATCCGAGAGAGCTCCTCATGCAAATGCCCATCCTGGAGTCTTTGAACCTCCTCCCTCCGTTGCTTATCGTCGGGGATAAGATCAAGGAGTATCCCTAGGATGACACTCCTCGTTTGGAACTGCTGGGATATACGAGCCCAAGCGCACCTCAAGAAGTGTTTCCTGACAGAGTTGTGATGGTACAGTTTCCTCACGAGGGTAGTCTTGCCTAGTCCGCCCATACCGCTGATCACAACCATCTTGTGGTGATGATCATTAATGACCAGCTTATTGGAGAGTTCCAAAATGTCATCTTCTAGACCGATCACGAACTCCTCCTCTACGTGGGAGTAGATCCGTCTCGACTCCCGCGTTCTATCTAATTGCATGGTCGACGTTGAAGCCGACTCTCCATATGGACCATATGGTTTTTTCACACCATATGTCTGCAATCTGAAAACATATATACAGGGAGTATCAACCTTGTAGTTGACAAAAAGCATAATAGATAGTCAAAAAACATATATACAGGAAGTATCAACCTTGTAGTTGACAAAAAGCATAATAGATAGTCAAACAAGCATGCAAAAATGTGTTAAACCTATATATAGTACTGTAAATTGAGTACAGTTCCTCGAAATTCAGTTCTCAAGACCTCGACGAAGGTAACCAACCATTAGGACTAGCCAAGGATGGTTTAATGAATTAAGTTTGAGCTTATTATTTAACTCGTTCACCAAACGAGTAGATCTTGAGCAATAACTTGCTCGATGCATTAGACTCATTGTTTGGCATTCAGGGGTAGGTTGAGTCATATTTCCGTTTAATTTTATGCGTTTGATCCATTTGATACTGTTATAACCTGTCATTGACTCATTATATATTGGGGTGAAATTCAATTTTAAGCCAAATAATATAGCCTATATTCATTTGAGTATTTGATAATATTAATCATTCATTTTAGTGCTTAAACTATCAAAACAATATTCATTTCGGTCATAATCGTTAAAAATCAAACGGCAATGGACATGTGGCAAACAGATTAACACGTCAGCAAGCCACATCAGCAAAAAATATATATTAAAAAATTCGAAAAAATCAAAAATTCCTAAAAAAATCTAGAAAAAATCTAAAAATTGTAAGAAAAAAAATTTCAAAATTATTATTTTATAAATGCTGATTTTTTTTAAGAAAAAAATTAAACAATGAAAAAGATTTTAAAATAATTTTAAAAAATTACAATAAATTCCTAAAAAAAATTCGTTGTTGTCGTGTAATCTGGCCGCGGGGGAGAGACTCGACTCGACGAGAGAGAGAGCCACGAGCGCCGGCGATGACAAGAGAAATGGGCTTTGATGCGATGTACTCTGATGAGAGAGAGCTCCGCCGGAGATGGACTGAGGGCTGATGATCTTCATCGGCGAACTAAGCGTGCTGGGGAGGTCTCCATGGTCTGTGTGAGGGTGAGGGAGAGTGTGAGAACTGACAACCCTTTTGCCATGAACTGTAGTGGAGACACACTTTGAACACCCTGATTATGATCCGTGTTTTTGGTGAAGAATTAATCTCAGCGGCCCGATCTCGTCCCATCCGATGGCTGTCATTGTGTGTCTTAATTTGTGTTTTATTTTGTGTTCGTATAGCCTCCCCGATATATATATAAACTAGGAGTGTTCGTGCCTGCAGCACGATGAACACTCCATTTTCTTAAATCAATTAAAAATACACGTTATTAACTCTTTAAAAATTAAAAAAAAATCATAAAACAATAAAAACAATTTTAAAATTATATTAATATTTATATTGTTTGGATCGTCTTAACAAATTTAAAAATTTGACAATAATATTATATAGAATTCATTAACAATTTAACTTTTCTAAAAAAAATTTATAATATAAAAATAATTACACCCCACCCCCACCCCATCTCACTCCTACCTCTACCCTATCTCACCTTATCCCATCTCTCTTAATGTGACATCTATTCTTACATATTTTCAAACTTTCAGAAAAAGTTAAGCTTTATTAACTTTCCCCATCTAAGCATTAAATCCCTATCCTCTATACAAGTAAACCTCATCATCACTACCTACTTACAGCATCATCTCTGCACCCTAATCTCAGCAAGTAATTACATTACTATATGACTATT
>JAOWBR010179046.1:0-10837 GCA_028571145.1 Dionaea muscipula
TTTTCCTTTTCAAGAGCCAACTTCTTTTCATTTTCATGCTTTACATCACTTTGCAACTCAACAATGGCATTGATAAGTGTCAAAATGATAGCGGGCATCGTCGGCCTCACTAAAATTAAAATTTATAAATTTCAACGACTACTTACTTGCTAAGAAGCGAGTGGTGAGTCGAGTATCGTTCCACGGGACGGTGAAAATTCTTCGGTTTGAATTAATTAAGTTCCTAGCGATGGATATATCGAATCAGGTTTGATTAGTCAACACAGGAAATAAAACGTAAGAAAAGTAAAGATATGTGTCGTTAAAAATAGCGACGAATCGATCTAAGACAAAGCAGATAGCAGGCGCTCAGACGAGGCTAGTCACGGTCGTGATGTAACATCACAGTCGTGACTCCTTTTGTTGGTCACGGTCGTGACTTGGAGTCACGGTCGTGTCGTCTCCTGAATTCCTCGGGGCAGTGCGAACTCGAGACCGGGTCGCACGCGGATTGAAGGTTAGGTTGTTTGGTTCGAATCCAATTCTTTTGCAGGTTATCTAGGGTTTGATCGCAGGTTCTTTATTTGATTCGATTAGCGTCTAGCGTGGCTTACGTAAACATGATCTCAGGCATTGCAGGGCATCATGCATATCGGAGTTTCACAAAAGTTGCAAACCTAGTTGCTCGTCACACACAGCATAAATTATCGACACCAGCGAAATATAAATCGGTTTACAGTTCAGCACAAATCAAAACCCTAATCGACAGGCAAATCATTAATCCTATGTCTAGATTTACATATATGATCATTGGAAGTCATAAAAATACAAACATTGCAAATCTAGCCTAAATTTAACACACCAGACGATCAGATCCGGTTGAAACGCGTCTCGCCGGTGTATTTGTCCCGTCGAGGATGGAAGGATGATTGTCGTCGCTTGCACCTTGCTCCCGAGGCTTGAAACGCCTTCTAAATCTCTGAATCCACCTCTGCTGCCGTCTAGGGTTCGAAAGAGGAGGGAAAAGTCGATCTGCGGCAACGCAGATTAAATAGAGCAACAAGCCTGCCCTCGTCACGGGCATGACAGGCAGTCACGGCCGTGACCAGGCTAATTTCAGGCTGGGCCACGCGCAGCGGCCTGTTTTGTGTCCAGGATGAGTTTCCGAGCCTTCGGGCTCGCATGGCAACGTGATTATCGTCCATACTTGGTCCAATTCAGCCCCGACCCATGTCCTACCTATAAAATCATCAAATTAACACGTAAAATATTTAATACAGGCGCACATACTATAATTGAAATACGACTTAAATTCCATGTGCTTAGGATCTTAATATAATTAATTTGGCATAAATTAGGACTATAATGAGCGCACTTTTATGCACTCATCACACCCGCTAACTTAATCCTTGCTAGTCCCTTAGCAAGTTAACATAATCAAAATGAGATAAACCATGCTGCGCGATAATTCCTACACATTCCTAGTTCTATCTGTCATAATTCTCATACTGAAGACGATTAACCGTACTAGCATGACATTAAACAACCATGGAACGTGTGTGTGTGCATCCAAGTGTTTTTTCATCTTACCACAAACCCAAGCAAGTGCAATTAGAAAACAAATCTAGCATAATTGATAACTCCCAAGCTCACAGGAAATATAAATTCAATTAAAGTAGACAGGTGATCACTCAAGGAGCTGGCGAAAACAGAACGCTCAAAAGAAAATGGTCATCTTAACTAAGTGACAATCCTGCATTGAACCAATAATTGGAACTAGTTAGGAGGACAAAAATTCGTCTTACTACGTATCCTATGCTTGAGATTAGAATTTTCAATACAGTAGGGAATAAATTTGTGGCTTAGAAAATTAGGAGTGAAGTAAATAAGAAGAGATGACAAAAGGGTACCCAAGTCAAGCAGGGAACGTCACAAAAAACCTTCACAAGGTGGACGATAATTCGCAGGCTTAGCTAATACACACCTCTCACGACCTTCTTTTTCTTTTTCGTTTTCATTCTCCTTCTATTCACAACAGGATTTTTTTTTCTTTCTTCTTTTTTAAAAATTCCTTCTTTACTTTTGCTTTCTTTTTCAAAAATTTTCAAGGCCTTTTTTTTTTTCTTCATCAATTTTTTTAACATCCCCTTTCTGTTTTGTTTCTTATCTTTAATCAGGTCATCCCCATGTGCAAATTTTAACATGAACTTGGAGCATACTAAGGTAGGCAGAAAATCCCGCAGGCTTAACTCCAAGTGAAAATAAAAATCATAGGTGCAAGAATTAAAAGAATTCCACGTGTTTAGGCTCAATCAGGGGTGCAAATGGAATATGCAAAGAAAGATATCTGAGGCTCAATTTTTTCAAAAAGACAACATTGAATTTTCTTCTCTCAAGCATAAACCACTAACCATACCGCTAGACTCAGTCCTCTAACAGTCCAGTTCACAGGCGCAATGCAGGAAGTCACTTATTTTTAAATTTGTGGCGCACCAATTCTTACAGCACTAAAAAAAACTCATGCCAGAAAATATTCCTAAATACACATGCTTCATGTAATTCTTACCACATGACATGGATTTGTGCACAAATAATTATTTCATGGAAGTTCAACAAAAAACTAGCTTAAGCTAAATCAATTCTTAGAGAAAAATGACTAATAGAACTGTACTAATGCAGGATTATTCATACAAATATAGTATATCCATCCAATCATGCAGCATACTAAAGACTAACAAAGCAAGTGCATTAAAAATATGCCAAAAATTTAAAAAGAAAGCGAAAAATTAAAAATTAAAGCGCAGTCACTCCCCCCAACTAATTCTCGAAAAGTCCCTTGAGAGAGTGAAAAAATATCACCTGGAAGTTACGTAGGGTCTGAAGATCCGTGCAAGATGACATGAAAATAAACAAAGAAAAACAGCAGAAACAGAAAACAAAACAAAACAACAAAAGGATAGAACTATCTTAGCTACTCAAACCAACTGTCTAGGTCTTTCTACGTTTCTCTAACAATGCTGTCCCTACCCCTCAGCAGTGCAATGGACAGGTAGGAGTGGTCTCCACTACTCCAGAGGATAGCTCCGAAGTAGCAGCAACCTTGCCATAGGTAAATGTTGCAAGAAGGGAAGTGGATATCACACACCGAATTCGCTTACTGGCAACCAAGTTGCAACCAAAATGCGAGAAACAACTAAAAGTCCTAAGACAGTATCAAGTTAGCTAGACGATTTTGACAACTACGAAAGAGAAATGTCTTTGGAAAATTTAATTATCTGTAGGATCATTCGGTGCTTCTCCAGCGTTACTATCCTTGCCACCCGTTATGCAATGGGTGAACAGGAACGACCTCTGCTAACTCTAAAGAGAACCTCTGAAGCAACAATAACATAATTGCTGGTAATTGTGACAAGCAAAGAGGTGGAATTCGTAAACACGAGATTCCACGGAAGCAGCCGAAAAATTGATCAAGAACATCTCGACTTCCTATACCCCCCAACTCACCTACTGGCAAAAATGTCCAAACCATAAAAAGGAGTAGGGCACCGAAATTTCAGACAAACAATTAAATTTCCAGGACGACACAACAAAACTAAACTCTAAGAAAGGAAAGTGCGTATTTACAAAGAAAACTCAATCCTGCTTCATCAAATTACTGCCCCTTAGGAGGCTGGGCAGGGCGCCCGTCCTCCCTCCTGTTTAGTATGCTTAGAAGTTGCCCGACCTGCGTCTCCAGCTTAGCGATAGCCTGAGTATTCACGCTAACTTGCTGCTGGGTCTCAGTTAAGCTTGCCAACATCTTTGTTTGTTCAGCCATGGACTTAAGCATCATCGCCTCAAATGGCGTAGGCGTTGGCTGCATCAGCGATGATTGCGATGTTTGAGGAACAGTGTCTGGTTGCGGCTGTGGTGGAGGTGGTTGCCGCCAAGAAAGAGTTGGATGCTGCAGGTAATACCCGTAAGCAGCGTTGACTTGTTCTGAGTTGAGGTCAGGGGGAAGTGGCTGGGTGGACGGACAGAGCGTCCAGTGAAATGTTGTGTTACTGCAGGTAATACAGGATTTAATACGTGCAGGTGCAGGAACATGGGTGATGGCGACGTCTCGCTTTAAGAGCAACACCACTTTATCGGAGAGAGCTGCTACTGTGGATGTGAGTGCATCTGTGACACTCAACTCGTTCACATCCTTCTTCGTTTCTGCTCGGGCAGCTACAGGTTTGACCCTCCGATCGAAGTGGATTGGAGTTGGGACACGTCAATAAAATTTTAAAAAAGACGTCAAACCTCATTCTCATCATTCGTCATCACGGACCCTCCGCATGAGGCGTCCATCATCTGACATTGGGTTGGTAAGAGGCCGAAATGAAAACTCTGCACCAGCTGCCATCTGGGAATGTCGTGGTGAGGGAATTTGCGCAGCAGATCACTGAATCACTCCCAAGCTTCATACAAATGCTCCGTGTCGTGCTACTGGAAGGTGGTGATCTCACGTCGATATTGCAATGTCTTTCCTACCGAAAAATATTTCTTAAGGAAAGCTGTGCTCATTTTCTCCCACGTTCGAATTGTGTTTGGTGGCAGAGTGCTAAGCCAGTGTTTTGCTTGGCCTCTTAGTGAGAATGGAAAAAGGATGAGTCTCATGGCACCAACCGGAAAATTATTGATCCGGAGGGTCGAACTGATGCCAAGAAACTCGAACAGGTGGCTGTATGGGTCTTCCTGAGATAAGCCATTAAAAGTGGGTAAATATTGGATGGTTCCGGGCTTGATCTCGTAATGGGCAGCGTTAATTGCAGGTAAAACGATGCACGACAGTGTGTCGTACACGTTCGGAATGAAGTGCGCGTGCAACGGTTGAGCTACCCCATTACCCCCGTTGTCCCCAGCATTCTGTGCATTATTCACAACCTGATCCCCGTCTAGCCCATTGACAGGACCGTTTTGATTGTTCAGGTTTTATGGTGGGTCCTCCATCGTGTTAATGTGTGGGTGTTTGTTTTTGTCCATAGGTCTCCTTAGGTTATGATTTAATTCAATTAGTTCAGGCCTAAGGGATCTACGTCCAAGCTTGCAAGTTCAAAAATTATGCTAGAGCAGCAGGTTAAAAATAACACAACTAGACAGAAGCAGGCAACAACAAACAATAAAGCAGAATTAAAAATAAAAATTAAAAAGAATAAAATACAGCTAGAAACAAAAATTAAATTCAACCTAAAAATTTTAAACCGTCCCCGGCAACGGCACCAAAATGATAGCACGCGTCATCGGGTGTGCTATATTTAGAATATATAAGTTAACACGTACCTACAACTAACAGAAGTTAGCGGTGAGCATGAGGTCGATCCGCAGGGACGGTGTAAATCTTTGCAGTTGAATTAATTAATGTCCTAGGAAGGATATATCGAATTGTAAGTTCGGTTGGGGTGAAACAATAAATAAAATGTGATAAATTGAAGATAAGTGTCACCCGAAGGGGCGACGATTCTACCAAACATTAGGCAGGCTGGCAGCGTGCAGGGTGTGCACGTCATGGCCATGACAGTGAGTCACAGTCATGTCCAGTATAGAGGGTCACGGGAGTGACCTCTGATCACGGTCGTGACCAGAACGAAATCGCTAGGGGTAGACAGCGCGATCCAAATCCGATCGCGCACGGGTTTAGAGAGTTTTATCGGTTCGGCCTAGATCCAATTTTCTGCAAGTTAACTTGGGCTTGATTGTAGATTCAATGCTTGGTTCAATTAGGCTTACGTATGTCGTATCTCAAGACTAGTCAGGGCATACGGCATATCGGAGTTTTAGCATTAAAAATCAATCTAGTCGCTTGTCAGACGACGCAAACGCACAAATCTATGGATAGCGAAAGTTCAGCAGGTTTATAATTTAATCTGAATCAAAGCCTTACAACAATATGAATCAACGCATCCAATCGTCCAAGTTTTACAAATTAAATCATGGCATAGGAATCACAAAATAAACTCAAGCCTAAATACCAATTTTGGATCGATGGATCTTGCTCTCGCACGTCCTCTCAGTGTATTTGCCCCGTGAGGTGCTTAAAGATGATTGTCGCCACTCCGCGTCATGCTCCCGTGGTGTGAATCGCCCCCTTGGATCATCTTGGGTTCGCTACAGCCGCCTAGGGTAAGAGTGGAAGAGAGAATCGAAATCTGCTGGGTTGCAGATTTAAAAAAGCAGCGTGCAGGAGCCCGTCATGGGCGTGACACTCGGTCACGGCCGTGACCAGGCCAAATTTAGGCTGGGCCGCACGCAACTTGCTCCGGACGCGTCCACGGCTTCACGGATCCGCATGGCAACGCCTCAAACGTCAATTCATGCCCGTGACCGACCCATCAAGGTCCTAGCATCGTGGGTTATTTGCAAAACACGTCATAAATAGCACATAAAACATGTAACGTGCATATGCTCATCATAAATTAAATATACAATAAACTCAAGAGCTTAGGACCGAAACAATGTAATTTGAGCATTAATTAAGAGCATGATGAGCACACTTTTGTACACTCATCCGCTCTCAAGGGCAAAAGGGGCAAATCCCTTGTGCAAATGGTTCATCCCAAACCAAGGGAGAAGACCCTTAATGCTCCATGTGGGCTTGAGCCTAAAATTTTTAATGTCCTCCCATCTCTTCCTCTCAACCCATTAGCTAGACCGAGTTATTTAATGGAAAAAGGAAATAACCCGGTTAGCCTTACTGTTGCGAATGAAACCCGGTCCAAAAGGGACGAGTTATCACAATCAGCACCTAGGACTCTCCAGAGGTGATCATCAAAGTCTCGGTCTGATCGGGATGAGGTGGCTCCGGTCGGCGGAAGGGACCCGGTCGGCTCGGGGGAGGAGTGACAGGTGATCTGGAGGTAACTCCGACCCGCTTCAAAGAGAGAGAGGACCTAAGATCTGAGATGGATGAGCAACAGGTCAAAGGGTACCCCAGGGTGTGACCTCGGGGAGACCGCTCCGATGCCTAAGTCAGCAAGTGCCTAAAATGACCGGTAGCTCTTGCGTGTGAGAAGAACCGGGAGATGCAGGAATGAATGAGAGAGAATAATTAAGCAGGGTTGGACAAGAGGGCGAGAATCGCCAAGCGGGCGTTCGCGTACGACCGAGGGAAGGTAAGGCTGAGCGAGGCCGAGTCAGGAAATGACCAAGGATGCAAAGGCCCCGGCAGGGCAGGAGGATGGCCCGGGCAGGGCACCCGAGCAAGGCAGGAGGGTAGCCCGAGCAGAGCACCTGGGCAACGCAAAGAGAAAGGCCCGGGGAGGGCACCCGAACATGGCAAGGAGAAAGGCCCGGGTAGGGCACCCGGGCAAGGCTAGGAGAAAGGCCCGAGCAGGGAACCCGGGCAAGGCTAGGAGAAAGGCCCGGGCAGAGCACCCGAGCAAGGCTAGGAGAAAGGCCTGGGCAGGGCACCCAGGTTAGGCTAGGAGAAAGGACCAGGCAGGGCAACCCAGCAAGTCCCCCGGGCAGGGTTCCCAGAATGGCAGAGGTGGGCGGTGTTTCGGGCAAGCGTGCGTGGTCGAGCGTGAAGGAGAGGAAAAAAGGTTCTGAGAAATAAAGGGGTGGAGGCCTATTTATATGCATGGGAGGAGAGAGAAGGCTGAGCAAGGCACCTGGTAAGGCTTCCGGGCAAGGCACCCGTGCAGAGCAGCCGGGCAAAGCCGCCACGCAAGGCACCCCAGGCAGGGCACCCGAGCAAAGAGCCGGGGCAGGGCATCCGGGCAAGGAGCCCGGGCAGGGCATCCTGGGTGGTTCTGCATCGGGAACTTCAGGAAGCCTGTTTGAACGGTTTGCACCCACATGCTCGTGGCGAGATGAGGAATCTTACAGGATGGGTTCAGTCGGGTTTGGTCGGGGTTGACCGGGTTTGACTATGGTTTGACCAAGGGCTCAGGTTCAGTCGGGTCCGGCCGGACGGTCTAATCTCGGACCCTTTGGCCATGTGTCTATAGGGGAAAATCCCCCTATATCACACCCGTAATTTTTTCGGGATTCACCCGTTAAGCGTGATCAGCGCTATATTTATTTAATTTTTTGCTCGGTTCGTGTCATCAGCCTTAGATTCTTGTTGATCTATCGAGATTTGTGGTTTCGAGTTAATTCTCGTATTGACGCGTCTTTGATGCGACCGAGTCCTTAGCTCAATTTGTGCTCTCGGAATTGAGATGTTCGTTAGGCTTTCAAACTATTTTAAACTCATTCTTTATCGCAAAGATTGTCGCGAGGGTTGTTTAATGCATGTTTCGCATGTCGTATATTTATTGTGATGGACTCATAAGTGATTAAATATCACAAAGCATAATTAAAATTTTAAAAAAACTCCAATTTTTATTTATCATGCTCGAAAATTACATGCGACGTTTAGTCGAAAAAATAAAGCTGGAAGATCCATCTTGATGGAATCTTTATTCAACTCGATAATAAAATATTTCTAAGGGGATGCACCCTTCCTAGGTTTCCGAGTTAGAGCTCTGGCTATGATCTCTATCTTGACTCCTGTTGGTCCAATGAGCATCTCGTCTGCCCCCCCCCCATTCTTCAGTTTCTCGAGGAATTCCTTGAGTATCTAAGCTGAAGTCCTCACTGGTTGTTTTATCAGCTCGAGTGTTCCGAGCGCTAAACTCGTTGCTCGCTTCCCCTCGGGAGCTGCCATTTAGGTCCTCCAATTCCATGTACCTTTTTGTTCGTTAAAGGAGCATCGACAGGTCATCCCTGAAGGGTCCGGGCCGGAGCCCCGTCATCATCGCTGTAGTGACGACGTTTTTTTCCACACCTGGGATTTCCACATAGGCTTTGCTGAATCGAGACATGAAGCCTCGGAGGGACTCGTTCGCTTCCTGCTTGACGTCGAACAAGTTCGGAACGGTCTTGGTGAAGACGGAGGAGCTGACGAATTATGCGATGAATTTCTCCCTAAATTCTTCGAAACTGGAGATAGAGTTTGGCGGGAGACGGTGGAACCATCGTCGGGCTGCTCCCTTGAACGTGCTCGGAAAGGCTCTGCACATCATTCCGTCCGAAAAGTTTTGAAGGTTCTTCCGGATCTCATAGTGGTTAAGATGATCTTCTGGATCATCTGTTCCGTCATAGGAGTCCAAGAACAGGAGTCGGACATGGTTTGGATAATAGTCCTCCATCACATTCCTAGTGAAGGGTTGAGCTGCTCGTCTGGTTCTTCCTCTCCTTTGCGGACCACGATCCCTTGAGGTTGAGACTCGAGAGTGGGATCCTTCGCCTTACCAGTCCAACGTTTAATGACGACGCTTGCTCCTACTAGTCCCGCCATCATCTTCTTCACTCAAAGTGTTACTCTTAGAGTCGACCAGATCTAATGGGGAAGGAGACCTTGCTCTTAGCGTGCATGTGACATCTATGTGACATCTCTTGCCGCTCTTCGGGCGGTTCTTCTTGAACCTTTGTATGGCTTTGATCGCCGAAGTCTTTGCCTGCCCCACCGCGTGGTATTGGGTTCGGCTATGGTGGTCTCCCCGCCAGCCAGGTTGGGCGACATTGTGGCGGGCACGCCTGGATGACATGCCGCTAAGATCTGCTTCACTCGTTCGAAAAGGGGAGTAGCCTACTTGGGAGGACTTCGTGATGGAGTTCGAGCGCAAGTACTACACAGGACATATTCGATCTCAGAAGAAGGTATCTCTACTCACATTGAAGTAGGGGACGATGAGGATTCCCGAATATGAGGCCAAGTTTTCTGAGTTGGCACGGTTTGCACCTGAGTTGTTGGAGACGGAGGATGAGAAGATGTTTCACTTCGAGAGGGGCATGGACCCAGAGCTGGTAGTTCATGTCCGAGCTTGCAGATGCATGACCTTAGATGAGATGGTTGAGCAGGCGACTCGTCTGGAGGACGCCGTGGTGATTGCTAGGGGGTCAGCCCCGAAGAGAGCTAGGGATGAGTCAGTGCAGAGCCGGCCCCGGTCTGGGGGCAACAGCAGCCATAGCCACAAGAAGAAGAAGTTTCATCAGAATGGCAGTTCTCAGTCGAGCTTTTCTGGAGGATCTTCTCAAGATTCCCGTTGGTTTTGAAAGAGGTGCAAGAAGCACCATTCCAGAGGATACACTTTGGATGGGAAGCCTTTGACCTGCCATACCTGCAGAGGCCAGGGACACATTTTCCTCATGTGCACTAATGGGGGGAAGTAGCAGAGCAGATCAGGATCTCAGAGCTTCTAGAGACAGTCTTCTTCGCACCAGCAGGGTTCGGGGAAGGGTCAGCAGCTGCCCGTAGCTTCAGAGGTGGGCTCAGTTCAGAGGCCATCACAGTCAGGACAACAGTCTGCAGGTCGAGAGGGCAAGGGGTCAGCATCGGGGGCAAAGCGTCTGCTGATTCCTGGGAGAGTCTTCACACTCACTTCGGTGGAGGCAGAGACATCTCCATCAGTAGTGCAAGGTACTCTTCCTGTTTGTTCAGTACCTGCGCACATTCTCTTTGATTCGGGTGCCACTCACTCTTTTGCGTCACCCATATTTCTGAGTTCACTTTCTGTTCCGATGAGCAAGTTGCATGTGGGTATGTTGGTTAGCACACCTGTTGGGTGATCGGTGGAGTTGCATGATGTGTGCTTGAGTTGTGATGTTCTAATCTGTGGTAGAGTCTTTCCTGCTGGCTTGGTTGCTTTAGATGTCATCAGTTTTGATGTGATTTTGGGGATGGACTGGTTGGCACGGCATGATGCTAAACTTGATTGACGTGGCAAGAGGGTTCTTTTGCTTTGTCTGACGGGTCTGAGTTGGTCTTTGAGGGCGACAGGAGGGTCTTTCCTGCTTGTTTGGTGTCTTGTCTTCAGGCCCAGAAGATGCTGAGGAAGGGATGTGACGGCTT
>JAOWBR010179057.1:0-10837 GCA_028571145.1 Dionaea muscipula
ACGCAGGCAGCGGCAGCACGGGCGCGTCCTCCTTCCCTCGGGCATAGGCAGCAGCAACAGCAGCATACGCAGGCAGCGGCAGCGTGTCGGCGATCCTCGCCTCATCGTCGGCGGCGATAAATCAGGAAAAGGATACTGAGATTTTCATCTCGATAATGGGTTTCTTTTAGGTTTATCGCAAACTTTTTAAACGCATGATTCTAGCACTTAGGGCTGGGCTGTAACCGCATAGAATTGCGGTGGTCGAGTGTGATTGATTTGTATGCGTTTGGTTATCCTGCTAGCTTGATTCATCGATGTTTTTATGTGCTAAATTCGATCCCTGCATGTTTTGTTTTAGAATGCACACAACCTGTTCGATGAATTGCTTATGTATGCGCAGCAGGGCCGCGACACGGCCATGTCTGATTTAGTGTTGGACATGATGATCATTTTGGGATTGTGGTTTCCGTTGTGGGACTTGTAGATTGGATGTATGTATTTCAAGTATGATCGTATTGCAAGCATGATGAATGGTTATCTTTACCTCGGTTGTGATGTATTATGGTATTTTCGTTCTCATCCATGATGATTCGATTGTTTTTCTCTCAGAATTGGACTGATTCGGTATTTTAGTTTCACTTCTCGTTAGCTTCAATGACCCGTGGCTCACCCCACGGGTTATCGCCGGTAGCACCCGGTTTCGGGTGTTACACGAATAAACTGAATTGAATGATATGGTGCGACGTAGGCCCTCAGCTTTTGTTATTTCAAAATAGATCTTTGTACTTTTGGTTATTTGAATTTTCTGTTTAAAAATGTTTCCCTTGGGGTTTCCAAGCCTATTTTCTCGAAGGGTTTTGATGGGATGTGACATGATGCACCGTTTCTCCTGACGTGTAGCCAATCAAGGAAACACCATGTGTCATACAATATCGAGAGCACAATCGAGTGCCTCTTCGATTAATGTGAAGGGTTTTTATAAAAAAGGGGTTGGATCCCTTTGTCTTCTTTATTTCAAAAGCACAAAGTTCGATTCTCTAGAGAGAAGTAGGCGTTTCTAGAGAGAAAAAGAAAGGAAGAAAGGAAGCCATTGAAGCTTTTGAAGGTTTTCTTGTTGCAGTTAGGTAAGCGTTGATCCCTCTTTTCCCTCTACGTTTTCTCTACTTCAAAGAATGTTTGAAATTTCATCTTTTTCGAAACTCTTAGATTTTTTGAATTTTTTTTGTTTTGTTTTTTTATCATCAAATGGGTAGAATGGGCCGAATCTTTGGAGCAAAATCTACATGGGATACTCAGGAGGTGGTGGTTGTTTGTGGGCTCTATGTGAAGGAAGGTATCCCTGTCATGGAGGTTTCTGTAAAAAAGGTCGAAGTTGTGGGCTCCAATGGCATTGTTGAGCAAAAAAGAAAGACAAAGAGGAAAAAACTAGTTCGACCTTAGGTTTCAATGGGGAGGACACACCATTTCTCGCACAAGGCCTGTAAATGGATGAATCTCCTCTCAGACAGTCCTACCGAAAAAGTCGATCTAACTTGCTTGGATCACTGACCTGATGGTCTCTATATAAGAATGTCCTTGAAAGTTTGATGTATCGCTGTTGTTCTTGAGATTTTGCCGAGTTTTTTTGAATGAATATTACTTTATAATTGCTCTCTATGGTAATTGCTTTTATATTTTACTTCCAGTTTTTCTCTTTCGTACCTCATGTAGGAAATGGGTAAAAGGAAAAAGTTTACGACTGTCGATTTTGATAGGGTTGATGAGGAGGAAGTGATTTTTGAGGGTCTAACACGGGTTGCGATCCCGGACAGTCAAAAAGTTTCAAATAGTGATAGTGACGAGGAAGTTCCAACAGGGAGAACAATTTCTGAGGTGTCCTCTTCGTTGGACGAAATACCGATCTAAACGAATCCTAAGGATATCCTTTCTACCAGGACTCTTTCCATTTTTGACGAGGGTCGCTTGCTGAGAATAAAGCGGCAATATGGTATTCCGAGTGCGGTCGAACTTAGGATACCTCGTCCGTTAGAGAGAGTATACTGGAATTCATCTGGCTGGACGACCTTCTATGAGATTCCTCTATTGTTAGGTTTACGGTTCCCGATCCCTCGTCTGATCTGAGATTGTCTGAATTTTTATGAAATTGCTCCAAGCCAACTAATGTCGAACGGATGGCATCTGTTGCTCGGCCTATGTGTTTCAGAGGAGAATTACAAATTGGGGATTGATGTGGATGTCGTGCGATGCTCATATTTCATTCGCGTGCATGATTCTGAGAAGGGTCGTTATGCCTTTTATCGTCGAAAGGGGAGAGATCACTCGATTCACAGTCTCACCACGGCTGATAAGGATTGAAAGAAGGCAGCATACCGTACGAATGGCGGATTATAGGTAATTAACTTTCTGGATTTCGAACGGTGTGATACCTAATTGACTAGGATATATCTGTATGTCTATTTTGCAGATGACGAAGTAAAAGGCATTCCGTACGGAGGTTACGATCAGTCGATCAATATTGTGAAGTCGATCGAATGTCTAGAGGTTAAAGAACGGGAATGGAGTGTTTTGATGACAGAGGAGAACCTTATATCGTACGATTTTTGGGGATCGCTCGAACTGACGTTAGGTACTTGGTATCCTTTACCATACCAATATGGTTCGTATTTATTTAATTTGAGGTCGTTCGAAGTTTTAGGCTACGGTCTGACGCTATTTCCTCCTCTATTAGGCGAGGAGAGGACTTTTGCGGACAAGATGTCGAAGAAAAAAATTTTTATACCTGATCTGGCCGAGGCGAGTTCGAAGTTGAAATTGAAAATATCCGAGAAAAAGGATAAAGGGATGAAATTGTCCACTTTAGAAATTGCTCCCTCGAAGTCGAAGTGGAAGAGGGATGACAAGCCGGACCAATTGACTGTTTTAAAGGAAGGGAGATTTGTTTTAAAATTTTCCGAGGAGGACTCCATTTATGCAAACACTACGTCTTTCTCCAATCCGATCGGAAACATAGTTATTCCAAAAGATGCCCAGAGATACAGAGAGTTAGCTCTAGCCGATGTTGCTGATTTCAACGTGCAGGAATCTCTAAGGGTAAGGTTAAAAGCTTTTAGTGTATGGGATTTTTCGTACGAATAGAGTTGTCTTTCACCTTTATTGTCTCGGCCAGGTTTTGCAGTCAGCGGTCTTCCTGAAGGAGGCGTACGAGGTTGCGGGACAGAAAATTTCATCCTTAACTTCTTCCAATGCGACTCTGAAGTCAGAGCTGAAAGAGCTACGTTGTATAACCAATGAAGAGAAGGTGGGGCTTGAAAAAGAGATTGAACTGTTAAGGAAGGACCTTATGGCCGAGCGAGAGAGGGCGGACGTGTTTTACTGCCAGCTTGAGGAGGTTGCGGTGAGGGCTATGGTGAAGATGAAAGGGGAGCTGATGAAAGACTATAAAGAAGGGAAGTGGGACTCATGGAACGTGGAGGAAGCAATTGACCTGTGGGAGAAGATCGACCAGTCTTCTCCCGAGGAAGATCTCGGTGCAAGTCGGACGGAAGGTCTGAATGAAGATTTGATCGATCATGCTAAGGAAAATGAAGGTAAAATTGATGATTTAGGAAAAATTTGATGGCGTCGGGCGAGAAAAAATCTGGTAAATTTTTTGAAAAACTCCTTTATGTAATAACTCTTGCTTTACTTGTCTGGAAATTCTTTCTTCTATAATTTAGAAGTAATACCTATTTAAGTGCGTTGCATTCTAACTTGTAAGCGCCGTGTCCGATGACCTCCGTTACTAGGTAGGGACCTTCCCATGTGGGTCCTAATTTCCCGGTGACTTCCACTCATGTATTCTGGAATACGTGTCGAAGGACCCAATCGCTCGATCGGAAAGTCCTGATTCGTTCGTTTTTGTTATAATTTCGGGAGAGCTTCTGCTGGTAGAGGGCAATTCGTTTGGCAGCCGATTCTCTTAACTCGTCGATCATGTCCAAACTCCGAATGAGTTGCTTATTATTGTCGGACTCGTTTGAGAATTCACTCCTGAATGTGGGACTTGAGTCTCGGTCGGAATTACTGCCTCTGCCCCATAGACAAGCGACAATAGGGTTGAACCAGTTGAATTTCGTGTAGTGGTTCGGTACGACCACAATACTCCGGGTAGTTCGTTCGTCCATCTGCCTTTTGCTTTGTCAAGTCTTTTCTTGAGCATAGAAATGATTGTTTTATTTGTGGATTCCGCCAGTCCGTTCGCCTGAGGATACCTCGGAGTTGAAAATTTTAATTTGATTCCCTAATTTTTGCAGAAGTTTTGGAAATCAAAGCTGATGAATTGCGAACCATTGCCTGTCACGATTTCCGTAGGAATCCCGAATCGAAATATGATATTTTTCTAGATGAAACTCTGTATTTCTCTATTGCGAATTCGAGCGAATGCTTCTGCTTCAACCCATTTGGAGAAATAATCCGTTAGGGCCAGCATGTAGACCTTATGTCCTGGGGCGGTTGGTAGTTTCCCTACTATGTCCATCCCCCACTTCATGAAGGGCTAGGGGCAGGAAATTGAACTTAGTCTCTCGGGAGGCAAATGAGATACTTGAGTGAAACGTTAGCATTTATCGCACCTTCGGACGAATTCGTTTGCTTCCTTTCTCATCGTCGACCAATAGTACCTGAAGGTTAGTGCTCGATTGCCAAGGCTTCGTCCGCTAGAATAATTCCCACATTCTCCGTCGTGGAGGTCTTCTAGGATTTGGACTGCTTCGAATGGTCGGGCGCATCTCAATAATGGTCCACTATATGACTTTTTATAAAGTTGGTCCTCAAAAATTGTGAAGCGTGCAACTTTCATTCGGACCTTCCTGGCTTCCTTTTTATCTGAAGGAAGTCTTCTATCGGATATGTAGGAGAACTGAGGGGTCGTCTAATCTTCTTCGCTCGGTGCGATTATTGTTACTGGTCTCTTTTCTACTCGAGTTGCTAGCCATTCGAGATAGACGATCGGAACGGTGAGGTTGTCTTTTGACTGTATCGATACTCCCAAGTTGGATATGGCATCCGCATGACCATTCTCTTCTCTAGGTACTTGGCTTATCGAAAAGTCTTCAAATTTGGCTTGCAACTCCTTAACCAAGTTTAAATAAGCTATCATCTTCGGGTCCTTGGCATGGTAGGAGCCCTTAACTTGGTTGACCACCAATTGGGACTCTGAATTGAGTCGAATGCGGCCGGCTCCAAGGCTGAGTGCGAACTGAAGACCGGCTATCAAGGCTTCATATTCCGCTTCATTATTAGTCGCTCGGAATCAGCAATGGATGGCTTGTTGGATTTCATCTTCGTTTGGAGAGGTGAGAACAATCCCGAGATCACTTCCCGTAATGTTACTGGCTTCGTCGATTGAGAATTTCCACTTAGGGTTGTCCTCCTGGATTACCTGGCAACTTCGGCCTTGGGTTCATTTTGGGGTTCAATTAAGAAGTCATTGATGAAATCAGCCAGCACTTGAGGCTTGATTGCTGTTCTGGGCTCGAAAGTGATGTCGTGCTCCGTTAGTTCGATCGCCCATTTGGTGAGTCGTCTGAAAGTCTCGGGCTTGTGAAGAATGCATCTTAGCGGAAGACTTGTTATCACTGTTATGGGGTGCCCTTGAAAATAGGGCCTCAGTTTTCGGGTGGTTGTTATTAATCCAAGGACAAGCTTCTCTATTTGCGTATATCTAGTTTCTGCGTCGAGTAGAGTCCTGCTTACATAGTAGACTGGATACTGCCTGCCATCTTCTTCGCGAACGAGTACTGAACTGACAGTGACTTCGAATACGGCCAGGTAGACAAAGAGCCTCTCATGGTTGATCAGTTTTGAAAGGAGTGGTGGATTGGCCAAGTAATTCTTCAGCTGCTGGAGGGCGTCTTCGCATTCAACAGACCATTGGAACTCTTTGGCCTTCTTTAAAGTTGTGAAGAAGTGTTTGCACTTGTCGGAGATCTCGAGATGAATCTACTCAATGTTGCTAGTCGTCCGGTGAGCTTTTGGACTTCTTTGACGTCCGTCAAGGAGGTTATGTTCTAGATGGCCCGGATCTGATCAGGGTTTACTTCTATTCCTCGCTTGGTGACAAGGTAGCCGAGGAACTTCCTAGAGGAAACTCCAAACGAACATTTTGCATGGTTGAGCTTCATGTTGTATTTCTTCAAGATCTGAAATGTCTGTCTGCGATGGTCCAAATATTGGTTCGCCACGAGGGACTTGACGAGCATGTCGTCAATATAGACTTCCATAGTCTTGCCAATCTGGTCTGTGAACATCCTGTTGACAAGCCTCTGGTAGGTGGCCCCTGCAATCTTTAATCCGAATGGCATGACTTTATAGCAATAGATCCCTCGTTCGGTGATGAAGGTTGTCTTCTCTTGATCGTTCGGATGCATGAGAATCTAGTTGTATCCGGAGAAAGCGTACATAAAGCTGAGCAGTTCATGCCCCGCCATGGCGTCAACCATCGTATCGATGTGTGGGAGCGGAAAGGAGTCTTTTGGGCATGTTTTGTTGAGATCGGTGAAGTTGATGCAGGCCCGCCACTTTTCGTCCTTTCTTCTTGACAACCATAACGTTCGCGAGCCAATCAGGGTAGTGAACTTCTTGTACGAATCCTATGTCCAGCAGCTTTTGGATTTCCTCATTGATGATTTTGTTCTGCTCGGCAGTGAACTTCCTTCTTCTCTGCTTAACAGGAGGAAAACGCAGATCGACATTAAGTTTATGTGTGCAGATCTCAGGACTAATCCCGGTCATGTCTGTGTGTGACTAAGAAAAACAATTCCTCTTAGCGTTAAGGAACTTAATGAGCTCCGTGCGGATGTAGGGATCTAACTGCGATCCTACTTGTGTTTTATGATCCGGATGTTCCGTATCAATTGACACTTCGTCGAGTTCTTCCAAGGCCAGTTCCCCAGCTGAATTGGGAGGACTCAATTTCTGTAATTGCTATAAGGACTTAGGTGTCATTCGAAGAGTGCTTTGGTAGTAAGCCCTGGACACCCTCTGAATGTCGCTGATTTCCCGTACCCTCCATTTTGTTGGGAACTTAATGGTTTGGTGGTAGGTGGACGGGACGACCCTCATATCGTGAATCCATGGTCTTCCCAAGATCGTGTTGTACGATGATGGGCAGTCAACTATTGAGAGTTTAGTGTTCTTGTTTACCCCTTCCGCATAGATGGTGTTAGGATTTGATTGTTTAGTGTTTTGATGATGCATGGATACTTGTTTAGTTAGAAAAATGAATGACAGTAGGAGCAGATCCAGTCTAGGTTTTGATGCAGGCTAGGAGCAGATCCAGTTTACACTGATGCAGTTGAGGATAAACCAGTCTAGTTCAGAACCCGTCGAGGTCCAGAAACAGTCTAGTTCAAGACCAGTTCATATCCAGTCTAGTTCAACACCAGTCGAGGTCCAGAACTAGTCTAGTTCAAGACTAGTCGAGGTCCAGAACTAGTCTAGTTCAAGACCAGTCGAGGTCCAGATCCAGTCTAGTTCAAAACTAGTCGAGGTCCAGAACCAGTCTAGTTCAAGACCAGTCGAGGTCTAGATCTAGTCTAGTTCAGAACAAGTCGAGGTCCAGAACCAGTCTAGTTCAAGACCAGTCGAGGTCCAAGACCAGTCGAGGTACAAGACCAGTCGAGGCTTCATCCAGTCGAGGTACAAGATCAGTTAAGGATCTGAACCAGTCTAGAACTTGAATTCAGTTAGGGTTCTAGAATCATTCAAGGAGAAATTCGTGACCATCAAGACAAGTCAAGGGCTGTTAATATTTAATTCAACTGAAGTTTGAATTAAATTTAAATGATTTACAGAATGTTTAGACACAGCCAGTTAAAGACAAAGATTGCATGCAGAGAAAGGACAATAAAGCTGCAAAGAAAAAGTGGTCAAGGGTTCGCGTGATGCATGAAGACAATGCAATAATCATTTTGATAAAGGGAATGTCAGGTTCTGGAAACTTTGCTCAGGGAAATGCTTTTTGAATAGCAAGCACGAAAAGGGAAAGGAAGAAGACACAGATCCACATTTCACGGGTTTAGAAGAAAAGGGATGGATAATTCAAACCAAGGACTTTCAACGGAAAGTTTTTCTAGAGAGGGTTATATATACTCAGAGATGAAGATGGAGAGAACAACTTTTTGAAAAGGCACGAAGCATTCTAAGCACTCAATTATTCATCTAGCTCTCAAACTCTGAGACTCGAGCAAACCCTAGAGCATTCAAGCTACATCTAGTCAAGCTCGAGGAATCACATCTGTGTGATTCATTTCTTGAAAACAAGAACTGTTTATCTTGTTTCATTGGTGAAGCAGTTGAGGCTGTGAAGGACCAAGTTTAGTGAAGTGGTGATCCACGAAGGACTGAAGATTAGTGAGGCAACTGTTGGTGAAGGAGCATTGTGATTGGTGAAGCAATCAGGAGTTGTGAAGGACCAAAGCTGCTGAAACTCTCAGTGTGTGAAGGACTGAAACAGTTGAAGCAACGTAAGTTGTGAAGGAGCTGTGTGGGTGATTGCAGTTGAAGAAGAACTTCGAAGGAGCTGCAAGGGTTTTACAGTGTTGATAACACTTTTTATACTATTGTATTGGTGTGATAACAATAGTGGATTCCTCCCACATCATCGGGAGAAGAGAGGATTAGCAGATTACACCACTGTGAACTTTTATACATCGCGTGTCATTGCATATCTACCATTTAATACACACACAACATAATCCACTTAAAACAAGCTCTAACAGATTTAAAGATAACTTAAAAAGGGCTATATAAATTAATATTTCTGCTGTAACTCTTTTATAAATTGAAAAAGTTTAGAAAAACCTATAAGTTCATTCACCCTCCTCCTCTGAACTTATAGAGCCCTTGCATTCGGAGCTTTCGGTGCATCTTTAAATCTGTTTTCAACTGATTTTCAACTTTTCTCCTTCACATAAAATCATGGATGCATAGAACTTTATCTCACGAGTTCCCATGTTTTCCCTTGATAAATTTGATGAGTGGAAGATGCGCATGCAGGCACATCTAGCAGCAACTCATGAAGATATGATGGAAGTAATTAAAGAGGGACCCATCAAGATCATAAAGGTCAGCACTGATGCAACTACTAGTCCTGAAACGCCAATGGTACCAAAACCGAGGTCACAGTGGACCACTGAAGAAAAGAAAAAGCATAACTTGGATAATGTTGCCAAGGATATCATTTTGAAGACCTTGGACAGTAACATGTTCTTGAAAATAAAGAAATGTACTACTGCCAAGGAGATATGGGACAAGCTAATTCTTATCTGTGAAGGGACAGAAGCCATTAAAGAAAACAAGCTTACTATAGCCGTCCAAAAATTTAAAAATTTCAAAATGAAAAATGGGGAAACAATGGATGAGATGGACAAGAGATTTACTGCCATCATTGATGAGCTGGCTATGTTGGGGAAGACTTACTCCAACAAGGAGATATGCATGAAGGTTTTGCGTGCCCTACCAACTGAATGGAGCATGAAGGTCACTGCTATGAGGGAGTCAAAGAATTTGACCACAACCTCAACCGTCCAATAATTTTCAGATCTGAAGGCTTATGAGTTTAAGTTGACAAGCCAAGATGCTCCCAAAGTCAACTCACAGTCAGTTCCAGCACTGGTTGCACCTCAAGTTCAACCACATGTATCTTCAAAAAAAGAAGAGAAAAAGGAAGACCTTCATGAGCAAATGGCTTTGCTCATTAAGAAGTTTAAAAAGTTCAACAAGTACTCCAAGAGGTATCACAAAGGTGAATCCTCAAGGAGGTACAGGAAGAAGGATGAAGAAGAAGAAGATGCATGGAAGAACAAAGAGGGCCAGTCTCTTTGTTACAACTGCAAAAGACCAGGGCACTTCAAGGTTGATTGCCCTTTCCCTCTAGTAAAGAAATACACTGAGGAAGAAAAGAAGGCATGGAGAGAAAAGAAGGAGAAGAAAAACAGGAAAACAATGAAGGATGAGGAGGAAGAACAAAAGAAGAAGAGTGAGGAGAGCTTTAGTGATGAGAGCACATCCTCCTCATCAGAGGAAGAAGCCCTTCTGTGTCTCATAGCATAAGAAGAGAAAAATGAGGTAACCTCACGTGCCATTTCATCTAGTTCATGCTCTTCCTCACCTTTTGCTAACATGAACATGCATAACATGTTCAAGGAGCCTATGACAAAGTTTGAAGAAATTCAAGCTAGTCATAAAATTCTTTTGGATGAAAAGAAATCACTAAAAAGTGATAATGATAGGCTGACCAAGGAACTAGAAAAGGCCAAACCCAAGGTTAAGGCTTCTTTTGAGCAGACTGGTAACTTGGGAAGGGCAGACCTTGGATTTAAGGGTGACAATGGCAAGGTCCAAAGCCAAGGTCAAAAGATCAAGGCTGGAACCAAGCCTAAGATTACCCCCGGTCCAAGGTTAGCAGCCCAACCTAAAGTTGGCAGTAAACCTAGGGCTGACCCCAAACCAGTGCACAAGCTAAAACCTAAGTCCAAAAATAGGTTTAACCCTAAACCTTTTAATGGACGAAGGAGGCCAGCAAGGTAGGGGGAAGGAAGGTTGTATCCTTCTGACAGGGACTGGAATATGTCCCATGTACAACCAAAAAGGAAATAGCCAACATGGCTACCCAAAAATCCTGCCAAGCAACATTCACAAACTGTGAATGGGCCACAGTCTACAAAAAGGCATAGGGAAGTGCCTACAATAAGACCTAGGTATTCAAGGAGGCCATATACAAGTGTGTATAGGCCAGTGAACAAACCTAGACGGCAATATATGCATCATCCAGTACCTGCCAGCACATCCAAGTATTATCTTGGATGCTACTCTG
>JAOWBR010179079.1:0-10837 GCA_028571145.1 Dionaea muscipula
GGAGAGAGAGAGAGGGGGGGGGGGGGTGGATTTGCTCCTCTTACTTGAAAATTGTGTTTTTGCAACTGATGTTTTGTAAGAAAAAGTACAGTGTTGATCAATCTGGCTTGAACATGAACACTGGTATCAGCTGCAATCGTGTGGTATTGATGATGCTAAGTGATTGTCCCTGTTGAAAAAGAATACAAGTGCAAATCAATGAATGCAGTTAGCAGACTGCTTCAAAATTTACAAGCAAAGCCATTGCTAAAGCTTTTAAATGCAAAATTAGATGTCATAAACAACTTACCATGAAGAGAAAAGTCTGAAGAAAAAAGTCAATGTAAACGCGAGCTCAAGTGAGAATGTGGGTTACAAACGGTTTTATATAGGTAGACCCCTTGTTAGTTCTCATATAGGTTGAACGTACAGTGTACGAATCTTATCCAAATGCTACCTATTTATGCAGAGGGAAGAGTAAGATCCATGTTCAACCACTTTGTAGCACCCCTATAAAACTCAGTGCATCTTATACTCTACCACTGGTTCGATTTAAATTGAGCAGAGTAAACAAGAGAGTGCTGGTTTTCAACTAAATCAGAGCCAAGTGAAAAACTAATAAGCGATAAAAATAGTTCTATCACACATGTCTAGCAAACCAAATGTCCCTCGTTTACTTTGTTCGAGGGTCCTCGACAATAACATATTGGAACGCAGCACATATAATGTTCCAACATTGGGACCCTTGACTGCAGCTGTAGACCCAACTCAACACACAAATAATTATAGAGTTTAATCTAAGCATGAAAGGGAAACAAGATAGAAAAACAAAGGATAGAGTGGACAAAGATTTGGCTCATAAACTGCACCATCATGCATGTAACAATCGAATAAACTAAACTTCGCACCATGCAATCGTATGAATGAACATAGCTTAATAAAAATGTGATTGGTATGTAAAAGAAGCTTCCATGACTAGAAGAATAAAATAAAATTATGCACCAAATCTTCTTTCATTGTACTTCCAGGAAGTTCATCTGTTTTTTTAGATTTTACCTTCTCCACATAGAAAAGGAAGAGTTCTTTGATTCTATGGGATGGTTTTGGCAACAAGAATACTCTTAACCTTTTCTTTTTCTTTTTTTTTTTTTGTTACAAAACAGGCTCTTACTAACATTAATTAGAAAACAAAATCTAGCATTTCCATTCATCTAACAAAAACTTTTAGAAGGAGACTAAAAAATGTGGAGATTATGACATTGAAATAAACAAAGATAAAACTGGCCATGGCTATCATATACAAGTCCATTGAAGTTAAGATGGGTTTAGGAAGTGACTATGGGGATGGGACTGATGACTGATCAGTGGAACATGGTCAGAATGGCAAGAGAAGGATGGACCATTTGTGCTTGGAGAAGGAGAAGGAGAAATAACCAGTAGGGTCTTCAAAATCCAGACAATAACTTGAGGGAGAATCTCTACTCATGATGTGGGTGGAATTCTAAGGATTGGTCTTAGCTGAAATTTAATGATTGGGATGTGGAAAACGAGGAGAAAAAAAATATATACAGTTGCAATATTGAGTGGATGCAGGAAATGTACATTTTCCCAGGTCATGCAACTAAGAAATTACACGGAACTACAGTAAGTACGGGATAATAGTAAGTTACGGAATTACAGTAAGTTCTTGTATACCTGCATGGGTTAATTACGATCAGAAACGTAATCAGTACACTAGCACGTATATCCTAAACAATTATCAATTAAAAGATCTGAGCAAATCTACAACACTTGTTGGTCTACAGTTGGCTTGGTTTAATCCGCACGGTTTTACACCATACACTTGAACTTACTCCAGTGGAGGGTTATAATGTGAGTTTTTCATGGTTGGTAATCTTATATATAGAATAGCATGTCGAATATTTTCTATTCCTAACACAGGGAGACAAAGAGAAATAGGGAGGAAAAGAGAGGAGAGGGAGAGGGGAAAAAAAGAGAGCTCAACAGTGAGAAATTAATGGAAGAACAACTTAGCCCATTAGCAGTGACTCATCTCCTTCAGCACACACTGAGGAGTCTCTGCCTCCAAGAGAACTCTCAATGGGTTTATGCAGTCTTTTGGAGGATCCTTCCCCGGAATTTCCCCCCACCCAAGTAAGTGCATAGTTTTCTAACCAAGCAAAGCAGGGAATGCTCTTCATCTTGATTTCTCAATTTCATTCACTTTTTCCTTCCTTTATCAAATATAGGTGGGATAGTCAGGGAGGAGCTTATGACAGGACGAGAGGAAACAGAAGGAACTGGTATTCAATGATACTGAAACTATAAAACCTCACTATTTTCAATATTGCACCCTCTTCCTAGATCAAGGGGTTAATTCATTCACCGAAACGTACCAGGATATTGGTTTGGGAAGACGGATTCTGCAATTTTTCTGCTTCACCTTCTGCTGAGATCAACCCCGGTGGCAGCGACTATCCGAGCTCATCGGTCTACGGTAACTGTGAGTTCAGGAACCTCCAAGGCCTTCAACCGGAACTTTTCTTCAAGATGTCCCATGAAATCTACAATTATGGTGAAGGGTATGCCATCAATACCGAAATACATCAGCATTTATTTTCTTCACGGCTTAATAGTAGGTTCGAGTGAAGAGAGTGCATTTACTTGCAGATTAATCGGAAAAGTAGCAGCAGATCATAGTCATAAGTGGATACACAACGAACCCAAGGAACAAGAAATCAACTTCCTATCTGCATGGCAGAATTCAGCTGACCCAGTATGTATCCATGAAATCTGCTACTTCAATAGGTTTTAACAATTTTTTGTTTCCTCAATCACCAACTCACAACTAGTTCCATTTCTTCTTATTGTATCTTCCACTGATCAACAGCAGCCAAGGACATGGGAAGCGCAGTTCCAATCTGGCATTAAGGTATATCACTGGACATTGAGAGAGCTAATAGCTTGATTATTTATATCTGGTACCTTGACGTAAAATTTTGGTTGCAGACCATAGCCTTGATCGCTGTTAGAGAAGGTGTTGTTCAATTAGGAGCTCTAGATAAGGTTCTCATGCTTAGTCTCTTTCCCACTTTGCATTAGTTTACCTTCCAATTCACCAATCTCTGCGATCTGCTAACTTCAACTTTGCAAATAAAGTGATACCATAGGGGATTCCACAAATATCATAGCAAAGAGTACAAAAAACAAGCAAAAGCATTAACGCTCTCATTAAAGCCCCCATGTCATAAACACATTAGGCGTCAAATTGCAAGACTCTCTCTCACCTATATATATGCATAGAGACTATGAGGAACAACTAAGCTTTGTGCTTCCAAGGATGAAGAAAAAGTGAACAAGAATTGATGTGGTTCAACTTTTGATTCCAATGCACCTTATCTTTCAGAAATCTACAAAACCTAGACGAGTAACCAAGCATAAGAGGGAACCTGCCCAACCAAATATATGTCATCTAAATATGCGTGCAAGTCATAGAATTGTTAAGTAAAGGTATTTCTAGGATCTTGGTTCCTTCAGAAGCATTTTGCAAAGGAAGCATAACTTTAGTCCACCTATGAGATCTAATACAGCCTACATTTGACACAAATTCACAATTGACAGAACTAGGGCTTGAACCTGGTGCGGCCTGGCGTAATATGAATCCATATTCTAGTATGTTTCTCCTAACTCCTATTCTGGAATTCAAGGTGATTGAAGACCTGAGCCATGTCGTCTTACTAAGGAAAAAATTCAGCTACATAGAGAGCATTCCAGGGGTGTTGTTGCCTCACCCATCATCTGCAGCATTCCCTTACAGTGCAGACATATATGGTAACCCGGACTTGTGGCATTATAATGGCACTATGGCTCCTCCAATCAAATACAGCTATGATCATTTTTCTCAACCTATGAAGATAACTCCATCAATGAGCAGCCTTGAAGCTCTGCTCTCTAAGCTTCCATCAGTTGCGCCAACGCCACAATCACTACAACCAATGTTGTATGTCTGCGAGTCACATCAGCAGCTTTTAGCATCGACAAATACGCCTCCTGAACATATGTACTATGGAGAGGAGGAGGAAGAAAAGGATCATGTTCATGAGAGAGAGGCAGAAGAGTGCAGCAGCTCTATGTCATCACATCATCAACAGCAGCAACAGCAAAACCAGCTTCATTATCATCAGGATCTTAATGTGGCTGCTGCTAGCATGCCCTATAGTGGATTTTGATATGGATTGATTAATTAGTTAATACCAGCTTATGTAGCAGGTTGCTGCATCATTTCGGTCCCGACATCTTATTTTCTCTCAATTTGCACCCTATTCTGCATGCTCTAATCCTTTAGTGCAGATTGTATTAACATAAGTAATCTTCAAGCAATAATACTTGTGGAAAGCAATTTATCAATTGATTTTCAGTCCCTTCCCTAAAACCCTCCCTGATGGACCAAGCATAGCTTAACCCTCACTATCAGAAGCTGAAAGAGGGCAGATAGCAGATGGTCCAGCATTATTACATGTGCGGAAGCTATTGAATAAGGAAGAGGACCTTAGCACTAAAAAGATAGAACTCCAAACAGCGAAAAAACGACATCCATGGCGAAAGCAACGATATCCCTTGTCTTGAGTTCATTTTGAATGATTTGACCAAAATACCTAAGCAGAATAGACATGTCAACGAGCAAATGTAACACCATCCATCATTAGCACGTTTTTGGCATGCACCCTGTAGATATTGGTCACTAGTTCAATTTTTGTTTCTATTGGTACGCCAATCCTCTCATGTGTCTCTTACCATCTCTTCCCATGCATATAATAACAGAGTAAAGATTGTTCATACCATCTGACCTTAGTTGTACCTCATAATGTCGAAATAGTGGAAACTAGAACATATATTCTATCCATTCAACTACCCTTCCCTATGCTTGTGTAGATGGGTTTACATGTTCATATGCTGTCTAGTATTAGTAGTAAGAGAAAAGAAATGTGTAGAAGCATACCCATGTTCCAAGGACCAAGACGATGTAGAACCATCATCATCATCATTATCATGACCAAATCCTATTAGGTGGGGTCAGCCACATGTATTCATTAAGGTACATGCACAGAGATCCGACAAATATAGTACGTTGGTTGTCGGCTATTTAACACGCATCCGAGACGATATAGAATGAGAAACCTAAACGTCTCAAGTTGGTGAACAGCAAGCCAGATAAGAAAAGAGAATTTGCTCAAAGAGGACAGGATCCAGCTGGGGAATGAAATCAAACCAGTTGGATTGATGTTCATGGTCGATAAAGAAGACTGCTAACTATCTTGTGGCGCACCAGCATCTGGTGACAAGACCCCCGCCAGTATGCAGCAATCTATGTTTCTTTTTTCAAACTGTGTATGCCAACCAGCTCACCTTGACCCCCACAAGCAATTTAATTTGTCTGATATCAGCAAGTTTAGCAAGTGTCCTCACTGCACAGAAAATAAGTTACTAAGCAATTTCAGAAAAACAACTAACTAACCAATTTCAGAAACAACTAACTAAGCAATTCCAGAACAAATCCTGATAGCCAATATATTGCAGCCGAGTTCCCCGAAAATGGATTGAATAAATTCATAGAATGTAAGATTGAATACCGGAAAGCCAGTAAACAAGGCCAACTTTTTGGACCAAGGTGATACCTAGGCTGGCCACGTCAAAGTGCCTAACCCCATAGTGCAACTATATAAAAGCAACTTTTTGACCTAATTCCACCTATCCAAGTATGAAAACAACCAACGGAACAAGATAAAATCATCTAGTAAACACCTCAAGTTCCACTCTCTTTTCTCCGTAAGAGTTCCCATGACAACTTTGCTGTGCATATGCTGCTATTTATTACAAGATAAATGAACGAACAATAAACTTACTAGTCAGAGCATGATGCTTAATCATCACCAGTATCCATTGTGAAGGATCGAGGGCATAAATGATAGCCCAAACAAAACATCTGAAATGGAAAAACCACCCTCCACCATCATCATGAAGTTCTAGTGGTTGATATTAATGAAGCGTGATTGCATTCAAGAACTGTGCCTCACATGAGAGCACATGTCACAATCATAACTTTTGGCAAAACAATTGACAGAAAAAGGGGGCAAAGAAACAAGATAGAAAAGTCTATTATCTAATTTCTCAAACCAAACAATTTCTGCCACTTGAAGAGGATGCTCTTAGATGTACTTATAAGTAGAGGATGGCCTTGATGGCTTACATCCAGATATCTCTTGAAAAAGCTCTCTGCCAAAAGAGCTATTGGTGCCGCCTATTAAATGTGTTTATGAGAAAGATATGAAGGTTCATCTTCCATAAAATTTTCCAATACCCACCTCTAAAAAGAAAACCATGCAATAAACTGCGAGTTCTGCATAATCAACCAGTTCTCTTCCTCAGCTCCATATCACAATTAGTTCTCACTTCTCAGTTCACCTTATGAAGCCACATTCACCCATATCCTCCTACTCCCTAATCATCATCATCATCATCATCTTCGTGATCAAATCCCACTAGGTGACATCAGCCACATGTATCCGTACATGCACAAAGATCCCACCAAAATAGTATGTTGACTGTCAGCTGCCTAACACGCGATTATGGGAAAAAGTACTAATTTCTTCCTCTCCCTACGTTGTTCCACATGAAAAAGGACTAATTTCCTCCCCTCCCTACGTTGTTCCACATGAAATTAGCACTTCTCTGTCCTCCATTCTCGCTTCACCTCAAAGTATATTTCACCCTAACAAACGAACTCTGATGAAGCATAACACTAGAAAGCATACCAAAGGAAATAAAAAAGGGGAGGGGCAAAACTAAACGTCACTGTTTCCTTCCAAACATTTATAACAAATACACTTACTCAACTAGTCAAGCCTTCACTCCATGAGCAACGTGAATCTCTGCGGATCAAATCAAAATGCTAAGGGTTCAAATCTCAATAGACGTAAAAGTAAGAGAAGAAGATGAAAATTCATTGAATTTTTATTTTTCTTCTGTTTTTTTGCTTGCTTTAGGCAAATTTAGGATCTGGCCGCTGGCCGCCGGTGGCCAAGAGGCGGCGGACAAGGTGACAGACTGACAGTAGAAGCGGCGGCGTCGGGGGATTGGCGGAAAGATGGTCGGATTTCGAATTGGGATCTCGGAACTGGGAGCTTGCTAGGGATTTATACCTTTCTCCGCTCCGTTTTTTTCATTTTGGTGGTGGGGTAGAACTGTATAAGATTTGGAATTTCAGTGGATACTTTTTTTTCTTTTTTGGCGTGATTACTTTCGCGCACCCTTGTGTTGACGCGCACACCCCAAAATCATAGACAACTATCGTTTTCGTATATATAAAAAAAACCATGGTAGATATCTGCTGTCTATATTAAATTTTTTTTATAAAAATAGCAAAACGGTAGATATATACAATATTTTTTTTTATGAAAACAATAGGCATCCACCGTTTTTTGATTTAAAAAAACAATAGATATCTACTGTTTGGGGTGTGCATGTCCGTACGGGGTGTGCATGTCCATATCAGATGTGCGCAAAGAAGCTTTCTTTCTGAGCTCAAAGCTACAACACTTAAAACAATATTAAGACAAAACAGTGCATTTAGATGAGTACAAGTATAAAATTACGATGTTTAGCGAATAAATAAGAGCGGGTGGTTGATTGCAAGAGTGGAAAAAATGATGTCCTGAACTAGCATGTCTAATGATTTTGTATGAAACATGTTACTGCCAAGATAACTTAGACGTAAAAGAGTCATGTTCTGGATAATTGTATACGGTCTATATAATGTGATGATTGGACATATCGTAGAAGATGTGTGTGAAGCAGTCAACGCATGATCAAAACATAGTGTCGAGCGGTTAACAAAATGTAGTCGTGAAACGGTTAAAGAGATGCACGTCTAGAGCTGTTACAAAGCGTTAGAGAGTATTATAAATAAATGTTGAGATGCAAAAACAAGGACTACCACTCCAACACAAGTACACAACATGTCACACTCCATCCTGGATGAAACCGGCACGTGACCCATGAAGTATGGGCAGAGCCAAAGAAGGACCCGTGGGGCCATGACCCCCCTTGTAAAAAAAGTGTGTGTATATATATATATACATTCCATCTTGCTCGTTGCCCTTTGTCTCCCAACTTCAAAGTGCGAATGTAGTTCGGACCATGAAGTTAAAAACTCAAGTCAGAGATGACCTAACTAAGTGGACAAATGGTCGAAGTCAATCTGTCTGGGAAGACTGGCATCCACAGTGGGGAATGCGGTGGCCAAGCAATCGGGCCACCAAAGGAGCCGAAGGTGACGGCTGAGGAGCCGAGGGCAATTGCTGAGGAGCCGAAGGTGATAGACTATATTGAACTAATATAGCATCCTATGTACGTCTCTTTCATGCCAAAATCACCAAAGATTAAACCAATGGTAAAAGTGCATACCTGAATCCATGGGAGAGATGATGACGACACAGCGGAAGAAAAGAGGATGAAGATGATGAACTCGATCACGTGAACGGAATGGATCGAATGAGTTGTTTGGCCTTCCACTCAGTATCCTCATTGGTTTCTCCTTCTGCCTTCTTCTTTGATGGAAAAGAGGAAGAACGTAACTGGTAAAGGTGTATAGGGTGGCCCGAAAACCCGGTCCGACCCGGTAACCTGGCAAACCCAACCATAATCGGATCGGGTTCGATTCACCCGGATTGTGATCGGGTCGGGTAGACTTGATCCGGTCCCTTACCGGACCGGGTACCGGGTTGGAAGTTTTTACTCAACCGGATAATCGGGTGACCCGATTACCCGGTTGTAAAAATAAAATAAAATAAAATGTATATGTATATATTATATTATTAACTAGCGGTTATCCGTGCCTTTGGCATGATAAACACTCCACTCTCATAAAATAAAAAAATATTGAAAAAATATACGTTAACAACTCTTTTAAAAAATCAACGAAAAAATAAAATTATAAATCATAAAATAATAATAAAAATTCTAAATTATTATATTAATATTAATCTTATTTGGATCACCTTAATATTTTAACAAATTTGACCATAACATTATATAATTTTATTAAATATATTATTAAAAAATTAACTTTTATTAAAAATATTAAAAATATTAATATTATTAAAAAAAATTACCCCCTCCTCACCCCACCCTCATGAAATTGCATGCTTCCTCGTTGAAGCCTAGCAGCCCAGCACATGCTTTGGGGTAACCAGGTGCAAAATAAAATGGAAAAGAAAAAAAGGTTGCAACTAAGCAACCGGGTGACCCGGTGTCCTGGTGACCCAAGACCCGATTACTCGAAACCCGAAATTCGGGTAATCGGTTGGGACACCGGCTGAAAAAATTCAACGAGTCATGATGAATACCCCTAAATGAAGGCGATGAAGTAAAAAGGAAGAAGGAGATGCGAGCCAGGAGGAAGAAGTTGACGTCTTTAAAAAAAGACGTGTTTGCATGTAATTTTGAAAATATTTTAATTGGTACCGTTTTTTAAGACCTTTTCTTTTAAAAAAATAATATTTTTTTCAAAATTTCTATGATTCTCTCTTTGAGCTATCTACTCAACGCGCGAAAATCGGCCTGCGAGAAATAATCGTCGAAAATCCCTCTCAGGCGACCACCACAAATCCTAAAATTCCTATATAATCTCCCACAGGACCACCCTGACCCCTCTGAAAGACGCCGAGATTCCCCAATTTCCTCAAGAAGATCGGCTCTCTTTCCTGGAATCCTCCGGTATGTTCTGGTTCAATCATAATGCACATTGTGTACAATGATTCTTTTCTTTTATGGGTCTGAATTTATCCGGGTTTTCTTTTTCTGGGATGAATTTGTAGGTTCGATTGAAGGCTTTGTGACGAATTTGGTGTGGGGGATTATTTTTCTTTTTGTATTTGAATTCGGATTCTATTCCACTTGGTAATTTGACAATGTTCACTCCTATTTAATTTGATTTGATTCGATCGGTTTTTACATCTGATTGCCAAAAGTTTTGGTTCAATGTTTTTGTATTGGTTATGGATATGTTTTTGTGTTGATTTGATCTGAAATGCTTTCGGAGGGAGGGAGCGGTGATTATTGTGTGTGTTTGTAATTGAAATAACTCGTTTTTCCATTAGACAACTAAGGTTGAAACGAGAAGACATATTGTGCCAATTAATGCCCACTTAGTCAAAGGTTTCAGCTTTTAGAATGGTTTATTGGTTTGGCCAATTTGTTGGCTTTGTGTTTTTCTTTTGGAAATGAATTCATACAAAACGGGAGATTACTGAAAGAAAAACCCAAATACCCTAATGAGGAAGAGAACATATTGTGTACAATTTTTCTGTTTTTTTTTTTCTTTTCATTTGTTTTGACTTGCCCTAGTTTTCTGTATATAAGTAGGTTCACTGACTCTGAGTAATTTCTCTTATTCTCTCACTTGAAAGATAATATGTAGCTGGTTTCTTTTTTTTTTTTTTTTTTTTGATCAGCAAAGAAGGTCTTTTATTGCCATACATGATATTATAATAAAAGATGGGCACTAGTGCAAAAGTATCACCCTAGACCAAGAGCATCCCAACACATTAGTATCTCTTAGGCTAGGATCATAATCACTGCACACCTGTACCAAAGGAGGAAAAAGAACACTAGAAACTGACAAAGGAGGGAAAAGAACACTAGAAACTGAAGACATCGAAAGGAAGCCCCTACTACCAACAGGAAATCTAGAAGTCCATCTAACACCACCAAGGTCCACAAGGACCAGCATCCACCGAGTCATCCTGTGCTACACAGTTCTCCAGACACTCACCCTCAACCATAGTTCATGGATCCTCTC
>JAOWBR010179090.1:0-10834 GCA_028571145.1 Dionaea muscipula
CTAATCCTTGGGGCTCCCGCAAACCGTGTTTTACGGAAACCAAATAAATAACTGGCAAGCCAGCACACAGGTGATCAACCACATAGTAGCACAAGCAGTTGTAGAGATTTGAACCCATGACCTTACAAATGGTGGGTGTCTTATAGAACCACTTGCCTTACCAAAGAACTGGTTGACCAAGTTTAAACTTTGACAATGGGGGAGATGCTGATTGATGAGTTGCAGTGTAGTACTCTTTCATAGTCCAGTTGAGTGATTCTCTTTGAACCTGCTGGTCAACCATTGGTAGCTATCACATATCGACCAACTTCAACATGCTCTGTGATTGTCTCCTTTTTGCTTCAATTATCTGACCTTGGTCAAGTGTTTCATCGGTGGAGGAGTACATAGTAAACTAGACGATCTGATTATGCATGTCTATTACCTATATATAAACTAGGCCATAGGAAGATGGTTTTGCATGAATATATGTGATGAGAGTATACATCAAGCAATTGCCGTGGGTAGCCGTAACTATGCTTAGATTAAATTGAAGTTAATGTGATTGTATTATTATGTTACATGACTATGGTTGCGACATCATGTTGTGATTTTATTACGTGCGACCCTGAGATATTGTGATTGTACTCTTGTTCCAATGCTAGTTGCTAACTTGTGTGTGGATGCGGGTGCCGATGTCAGACACTTCTAATTAAAAAAGAGAGGATACATGGATACAGATCGACAATTAGGTACGAGTATGGGGATATGACTATTTTTTTAAATATTTATTCCAAATATTATCCTTCATATAATTTTTTTTTTCGATGTCACCAATAAGGAAACCATCAATTCTAAGGGTATGGGTGTTGGGTGTAGGTGCGCACCCGATATGAATCTCGCACCCGTACCCGTGTCGGATCGTGTCGACATGGGTACTACTTCAAAAATGACGGATCCGAGTAACATAGGTAGTTTTATTACACATAGTACATGTTGCTTCTGCTAAAATGTTATAATTCTTTTGAATGTGTTAGTCTTTACCCTTCCATAGCTGCTGCTTTTTTTTTTTTTTTCTTGGTGATAACAATGATAATAGTGTGCTTCCAAACACTCATGGACAAGCACTTAGCAATAGAGAACTTCTTCACAAATACGAGTTGCACCAAATAGAGTCCACATTAGGCATGTGATTTGCAGTGATTGCTCTTGCTTGCCAACATCATATTAGCTAACTAACATTCTGTATTATTCGGCCATCATGATTCATCAGTTGTAAGCATATCCCTTTTTTTGAAGTTGCTGTTTTAGCTGGTGATGCCATTATGGCCAAATTTTTAGAGCTTTTGGGCCCCCAGTTTATGACATGGGAAGGTCAAGGCTGGGGAAGGAGAACAACCACAAACACATTAAATTTAATACCTTTTTGTAATTATTGTGAAACGTATCATGATTTCAATTAATATGTGATTGTGGTTGTTCAATGGGTACCTTCTGCTTTGGAGATCAAATATCAATCTTCATATTATGCTGTAGAGATCATGTTACACTCATTCTAAACCCTAGCTAGGTGTCATATCATATCACAAAGAATACTCCAAATCCTAAACTCTAAACTCTAAACCAGGATCTATCGAGTCTTTTGTACACCCCTAAGTAAGATCGTAGTCTCGAACTACAATCACATGATTATTTTTATTTATTTTTTTAAAATTTTGTGAGGACATGTGTCTGTTTCCACCCTCCCCATGTATAACCTCCTCCTCCTCCTCGCTTTTTAAACCAGCAATATTACTGATCCCCAAAACAGAACTGATCTATACTTATTAATCTTCTCTCTATTACACATTCACTTCTCTCCTGACCTCTCTAGCTTGAGTTTCCCTTCCTTTTCCTCACAGAAACTTGATCTCCCTGATCACAAGATTAACATTTCATCAATGGCAGCTGTGATGTGCAATTCATACGGGTACACGAAGCTAGAGAAAGAAGATTCAGAGGAGAGAAAGCACAGAGAGGCTCAGTTCTTGATCTACAAGACATTGGAAGAAGTTGATAAGATTATCAGCAGTAACAGTAGCAGTAGCAGTAGCAGGAGGAGGAGGCCCTCATGGTTCAGGTTGAGGATTAGGAAGTTGAAGATCAAGGTAGGCAAAAGGCTGAAGAGTATGAGGAAGACCATGGTTATGAGCATGTCCAAGGCTCGTCTTTATAGAAATAATCTCGTCTCCTACCTCAAGACCTGGCGTCGCCTCTTCCATCACGGTGAAGCTGCCACCACGCCTCGCCTCCCCGAGCCGATCTTTGGTTCGTGAAGTGAATTAAGTCTGTTCCATCCTTAGATCTATCAATGATTTGTACATACGGTATTGTTATTCCGTATATCATCTTGAGTAACATTTAGAACTTCTTTTCAGATGTTATATATGTTAGTGATATATAATTAAATCCGTGTGAGCGGACTTTTCTTCTGCACCCGCCCCGTATCCCACGTGGGATCCTGTCTTACTCTTTTTTTTTTTTTTTTTTTTTAACTAAACCATAGGGGGGGGGGCAAGGCCAAAAACATATATATGTGAGGGGCGGGATCCCACGCGGGAATGCGGGATAGTTGAGCGGGTGCAGAAGAAAATTCCGCTCTTGACTGCGTTCATCGTTTGGTTTGTGTTCATTTAGAACCTCTTTGTAGTAGACAGAGCAGGCTGAGCAGCAGACAAACTAAATTCTCATTGTTTTTCTTTTGTTGTAAAATTTTTGAGGAAAGGATGATATTATTTATACTAGTATATTACAAAGTGATTTATACTTTATAGATAATCGTTTAATTCTACTATGTAGATAGAGTATCTGAACTAAAATCATAAATGTGTCAAAAAGAGAAAAACATTAATCATTTAATTATTATTATTATTATTATTGTATAAAAGTGATGTCTATAAATATAATATATATAAGTATTGCGTATAGGTGATGTATATAAAAGTTATGGGACATGGGGAGAGGGAGAGGGGATGGGACAGGGGAGAGAAAGGTGAAGAAAGGATTTTTTGGGTTATTTTAATGGTAATTTTTTAAATTGTTTCTTTTTTTTGTGTGTTGATACTTTATATTAAAATTTTGTAATTTCGTAAGGTTAATTCAAGTAGTTCTACTATGTAGATAGAGTATCTGAACTAAAATCACAAAGGTGTCAAAAAGGAGAAAAACATCAATCTTAAACTTAGTAGAAATAGAATTTACCATTGTTTTTGATAACCAATCTACAGGATCTGATTTAATTTTTTTAATTATATTAATAAAATTTTTACTGATCTATAAAAAAACAGTCTACAGAACCTAGTTGATACTTTCTTCTTTTTAATTTTTTTATACATTCTTCAATATTAAGAGTTGATCGTTTTTCTATAAATTTTCAGTTTGGTTGAAAATTTATCAATAATTAATGCTTTCGCCTGTTTAAGTTTATCAGATACAAAAGATTATTATCAAATTATTCACTGATAATTTGTTAATTTCTCTTTTTTTTTATGCTTCACCTATTAATCCACAAAATTTATAACTGAAAAGTAATATTAGGATAGTTAGTTCCCCAAATCGTCTTCGACATAACATATATAAACTCAAGAAATCTCGTTTGTGAGAATATTATATAATAATGACCTTAAAAATTCCACTTCAATCAATTTGAAATTCAAAAATTATAATTAGTATCCATCACACTTAATAATTATTATATAATATTTTCATTATTTATTTTTATTTTTTATCTTCTATTTTTCATCTAAATTCAAAAAATAGAGGATAGATATTGACATTATTTATCATCTATTTTTCATTATACAAACTCTTCCACTATTCCCTTTTTAATTTTGTTTTAATGTTGGAGAGCTCTTACATGTTAGATATGATTATTATGATCACCGCGTTTTCTATTAACACCACTCTGAAACATGTTTTTTTTGTTGCTTAAAGAATTGAGGTTTGCTTCGGACACACCCTTCTGACACAGGTGCGTCCGTGTTTTACATTTTTTTAATTAACGGTAATATATTACCGTTTTATCAATATAATTACAGTTATACTACTATCAAAACAATTCCAAACACGGTAGTATACCACTGTATTTTTCGAGACCTTGCACACCCTTGTCAGAGTTTTTTTTTTTTTTTAAACTCATATGTCCGGACCAACTTATGCACACACCCCTAATATATGGGCGCACACGCCTAATTTTGGGCACATCCATGTTAGAGATGTATGTTCATTATTTTTTTGTTAGGAAATATTAATTTTCTAATGTCATAAAGTGGGCAAACATATTATTTAAATATATCGACTATATTAGTTATTCAATTATATATATATAGGCTAATTTAAAGTGATCTATTATGCACGTATATCTTATATACGTAGACGGTCTATTTAGACCATTCATATTTAATGTGGATTTTATCATTAGTGTGGAAACCGGTTAAATACGGGAACGTTTTGGGTGTTATGGGAACCTGCCACGCCCCCGTATATAAGGGCTTAAGATGCTGGTTTCGGCCCCATTCTATTCCTCTACGTTCATTCTTCCTCTTCCCCATCAGAGAGAAAGAAAAAAAGAGAAACTAAAGGAATTAGAGTGGAAGATCAATTTCACCACGTCGATCCATCCAGTGCACGTGATCGATTGTAATTTTACCCTTTGTTACGTCTTTGGTGAATTTAGCGTGAAGGAGATCAATTAATATGTTGTATACTAGTTTAGTATATTCATTCATTTTTTTTTTTTTGTAAAACATAATATATTATCGTTTTATAAAAAAATTTATGACAATATAACGTAAACGATGAAACAGTAGTACTATACTATCGTTTACGATAATATAACGTAAATTTTTATAAAATGATAGTATATTGCTGTTTTCCGTTTTATAAAATGTCGTTTTAATACAAAAAAAAAAAAAAAAACGAATATATTAGGGTGTATCCAAAGTAATTTTTTATTTTTTTTTTAAACGGTATTTTATTTACATATTTTTATTTTTTTTCCGCACACCTGAGGGGTGTACTACCGTTTTTAGCCAGTGACAAGACGACGATACTGTCGCGTTGCAGACGCACCGCTTTTTCTCCAATGACAAGTTCCTCTCGCTCGTCCACTTTCTTCTGCCACTACTAGGGCATGTCTGCGACCTTCAACTCTCCCTCATCCTCCCCCTCTCTCCGGTAAGGTGCTCTTCAATTCCTTGATTCCATCTTCAGATTCACTTTTATTCTTGTTTCGATTATGGTGATGATAATCTGAATTCGTAATTTGGATGCTCGTGTTGTAATTAACTTAATCGGTGGTGTCGACGGATTGCTAAGAAACTGTTGCCAAAGGATTTCGATAACTCTATATGTGTTTCCATATTTTCATCCATGTTGAGTGATGGTTTCCCTTCTGATTTGAAAGAGTTCTACTGCCTCAATGTTCCATAGGTAATAATCTTGTTTGTTGTACTGCACTAGTTGTTTGCTGCCTTGCTGGTCTTCAATTTCATTTTTGTGGCATTCCCTCATAGATAGGATTATCTTAAGATATATTGTCTTAGGATATATTGAAATTCTGACTAGTGTCGTTGCATGTATGGGTATGGTTCAGGAGTTTCCTGCTATTGTTTCGTGAAAATATTATGAGCATGGTTCCTGCATTGGTATCCCTTTAACCGGTGATTAACTTTTCGGGAGATGGAGAACATAAAGGTCTTGTTAAGGAGATGTAAAGAAAATAGTTAATTGTTTTGCAGGTCCAACTGATCTGTTGAGCATTCAGAATTCACTGTTTCATCATCCTTTTCATTTGTAGATGAGCTTCATTGTTGAGAGGGAAACAACCCGGATCACCAGCTAAGGAAATTTCCGATCAGTGATAAAGGAGGTAGGGGTGCAGAGGTTGCTGCTGAATCCATCGGCAGGCAAGAGACTTACCTGGCAAACCGAAACATCTTAGTAGCCAAAGGAAAAGAAAGCAAAAGCAATTACCATAGTAGCGGCTAGTGAAATGGGAGCAGCCTAAAACGTAAGCGAAGGGGCAGGAGATTTATACTTCTTAAAAATTTGGTGGAACAAGAATGGCTACATGGAATTGGAAAAATGTTGAGGTTGGCTTGTTTTCCATGGTGCGGAAGTTGTAACGGTAGACTTTGGTTGGTGCTTGTAGTGGTTGACTTTTTCTGACTGTGAGGTGTTTACATTTAATTCAGAAATGATGAGTGCCATAGGATTTGATATTGGAAATGAGAACTGTGTTATTGCAGCTGTGAAGCAGCGTGGGATTGATGTACTATTGAATGATGAATCAAAACGTGAGACACCGGCAGTGGTATCATTTGGTGAGAAGCAGAGGTTTTTGGGATCTGCAGGGGCTGCTTTTGCAACTATGAACCCAAAGTCGACCATCTCTCAGGTGAAAAGATTGATTGGACGTGGTTATAATCAACCTGATGTTCAGGATGATCTGAGGTTATTCCCTTTCGAAACTTCAGAAGGTCCTGATGGAGGCATTTTAATTCATTTCCAGTACATGGGTGGGAGACATACCTTCACTCCTGTTCAGATATTGGCCATGCTGTTGTCTCATTTGAAACAGATGGCAGAGAGAAGTTTAGAAACGCCAGTCTCTGATTGTGTAATTGGCATTCCATCATACTTCACTGATCTGCAGAGACGCCATTATTTAGATGCTGCAACAATTTCTGGTCTCAAGCCGTTAAGGTTAATGCATGATTGCACTGCTATTGCCCTGGGTTATGGAATTTATAAAACTGATTTAAAAAATTCAGGTGCTCATCATGTTGTCTTTGTGGACATTGGCCACTCTGACACGCAGGTTGCAGTTGCTTCGTTTGTACCTGGACATATGAAAATACTTTCCCATGCCTATGATAGTAACTTAGGAGGAAGAGATTTTGATGAGGTTCTGCATAGCCATTTTGCAGCACAATTTAAGGAACAATATGGAATTGATGTCTATTCTAATGTACGAGCTTCAGCTCGGCTTCGGGCAACATGTGAAAAGCTGAAGAAGGTGTTAAGTGCCAATGCAGAGGCACCTCTTAATATGGAGTGCTTGATGGATGAGAAAGATGTCAAGAGTTTCATTAAGAGGGACGAATTTGAGAAGCTGTCATCCAATTTATTGGAAAGGATAACAGTTCCTTGCAAAAAAGCTTTATATGATGCTGGCTTGTCCGTTGAGAAAATTCATTCAGTTGAGCTTGTTGGTTCGGGGTCAAGAATACCAGCTATTGCTAGAATCCTAACTTCTTTTTTCAAAAGAGAGCCAAGTAGAACAATAAATGCTAGCGAATGCGTGGCTCGTGGATGTGCTCTGCAGTGCGCTATGCTTAGTCCTATATTCCGTGTCAGGGAGTATGAGGTTTATACTTCTTCCATATCTACACCGTCCTTAGCCATGCTATACTTGTTATCTGAATTCTACTGTTTGATCTGAGATTGGACTTCCATTAAATTTGTGTTGAAGTAAAAAAATTGTTCTACATCCCTAGCCTATATTCCTCTTTGATTAAGGAAAGTAGCTGGTAAAACAAGCAAAAATAGCCTCTATGCCTCATGGTTACTGTATATTGTAAATCCTAAGCTCAGATTGATTAGTATAAAGTGATGAAGTTTCATGTGACATATTGGAAAGACGTAACCTCCATAAACTTCTTGTGATAATGTATGATATACAAACATGTAATTTAGAAGATATCAAATTCTATGTGGTATGCATTTGTTCTTGATGATGGCTGAACTTATACGTGGTTGTCACTTTAAATCAGTTACTTTATCGTGTTGGGAAGTGGTGCATGCCTTGAACTCCTGATAGATGGGTTGAATCTATCAATGACGCTTAGTCTTCTCACACTTTAGTTTTAACAGATGCTTAATAGTTAATTCCACTTTTGCATCTTTTCATGATAATAGTCTTTTACAGGTGCAGGATGCGCTGCCATTTTCTATAGGTTTATCATCAGATGAAGGTCCAATACAAACTCTCTCGAATGGTGTTTTATTTCCCAAAGGTCACCCTGTTCCAAGTATTAAGATGCTTTCTTTGCACAAGAGTACCATGTTTCATTTAGAAGTCTACTATGCCGATCAAAGTGAATTGCCTCCGGGTGTATCTCCAAAAATCAGCATTTTCACGGTATCTTTTAGTTTCATAATTTTTTCCTGCTCCTGAACTTTCACTTGCTGTGTACATGTTGAGTGTTGAATTGGAGACTGCTATTATCATATTGCCTGAGGCCCTTCTTTTAAGTTTTGTGATTTTCTTTCTGTGGCTGACTGGCGGGTCTTCCTTGCCAGTAAAATAAGTATTAAACAGCTGCCGAGCCAAGCTATTAAGTGTTGTGATTATGTATGCCATTGTTATGATTTGCCAAGATTGATGTTCTTTGCATGAAAAGCTGATAAAAATCTTAAAACTCAACTTGTAGACAAGTAACTTGAGTTTCTTTTTTCCAAATGGAGAAGGTATTAGGTATAATGTCACAAATGATGTAGGTCTTTTCTTATTATTGTGGGATGTTCCAATTTTAGTCCAGTCGGTAGATGGGAATCTCTTATTCAAACCTGGTGCACATCCTACGATCTAATATGAAGGTTCTAGTGTTCTCAGTTTGACGTGATCCCCTACCCCGTGTGGCTCGAGTATGTGACCACCCCTTGGACTATATCAACCTTATAATCCTCCCACAAAGTCGTAGGGAGAGAAGGAAAAGATAAAAGAAGGGAAAAACACCGACAAGAGTATCTGGTCGATCAAGTAATACGAGATAAGTAAGATATCGTTCCCACAGAGAGAGTGTGTGTTTTAATAAATTATTGAATTATCAGATCTTTATCACCTTGTGGATTGGAGTCTGACAAAAAAAAAAAAAAGAGTAAAGAAAAAAAGATAAAGAGAGGAAATAAAGAGGGATAAAAACTGGGATTACAATTAGAGAATTACTCAAGAGTGCTAATCCAGAGCAACCTTTTACTTATAATTACGAAAAGCAAGTAAAAAGATTCAATAACAAAGCAGTAAACAAATTTACACTAAAAGCATTAACTATAACAAAGGAAGAATTCTCAGTTGTCCCTTAAGAACTCTTCCCAAGTTATAATTAGTTTTAAAGAAAGCAAGTAAAGAAAGTTGAACTGGAAAGTTTCGAGGTACTACAAATAAGAGAATACTCGTGTGTCTGGCGAGAATTCAACTGGCTTGTAGTATTCTCTTAAAGAAAGAGTGATTATAACAAGTTAGAGAAGCCTTGGGTGTCAGACCGAGTTCCTTTTACCCATTTATAATCTATAGAAAGCATGTACATACATTGTTGAAAATAGTAAGGAAACGTTACCCTACTATCACATAAGGTTCAACATCTCGCTACTCTTGTGTATGGAAAAGGAAAACGGAAAGCTTATTAAATGAAGAGTAAAAAAATATTTTGGTACAAGAAGGGGCAACAATAGTAGGCTGAATAATTAAAAAGAAAGAATTATAAAATAACTATTATACCCAAACCAATTCGCCACCAACTCAGGCTCAAATTTCAGGTATAATAAGAATGAACACAGGAAAATCTTGACCAAGATCGTCTTTACCTCGATCGAACTCAATCACGCATAGTAACGGAACGCAGAACGCCAAAGTAAAAGAGAATAAGAAGAGAAAGAAATAGAAAAAGAGTAACACTCTCATAAAACTGAACACGGGTTACAGACTATGAATTAGACAAAGCCATAGCTATGAAAAGACTACTGAAAATAAACTAACACAACTTTACTTAGCGAAAATCTTCAAAACTTCAAGGGAAATCTCTAAGTAGAGAGCGGTTTCTAGTATACTTTGGAAGGTAAGTAAGCAACTAAGGTAAGTCTTAATTCTTTGGAAGCAAGAAATATAAGCTCTTGGTTTAATATTACTTTTTTCGTGGCATAAGAAATCGATCCTTTATTATGAACAACTAAGAGGGGTATTTATAGGCAAGATATCAATAAAATATCTGCCTTCTACATCTAAATTCTAACTAAGTTAACTAAAGTTATATCTTCTGTAGCAAGTGTAAGGACGTGTTTAATCCTCCATCACTGTTTGATATGATCATTATCTTCAAGGAAAGTGTGCGGGAGCAGTTGAAGATCTTTATCTTTGAAGATAATCTTCATTGGGTCTCCTCTGAAGACTGACTTGTGCCTTTTGGGGCATCAGGTGAAGTGAGATCGAGATGTAACTTCAGGATTGACTTGTGACTTGTGCCTTTCGGATTTGAGTTGTAACTTCTGTGCCTTCTGTGTCAGGTGAAGTGACACGTGACATTCATGCCCAAACATCTCGGTTTGATGGTGGAAACAGCTCATGGCTATGTCACAAAGCTTATGGGTACTGAGACTGAGATGGTTCTCATGTCCATCTATACTTGACACGCCTCTTGTGATAACCTTGTGAAATAGCGGAACTTCCCAAAACGAGTTGCAACTCACGTCTAGTTTGTTTTTGGACTGACTAGGACACCTATCTCGGACTCTGTTCTAAAAATCCCCGTCTAGGGCCGTCTAGGCCCCGCCTAGGCGCTAAGCCCCCCTCGACCGCCCGACTAGCGCCTAGGCCCTAGGCCTCCCCTGTGAGATATAAAAATATTATATATATATATATCTTTAAAATATATATATATATATATATATATAATGTTATATATTAATATTTTTACCTTTATTATTTTTACTATTTCTTATTATTATTATTGAGCTTTTGAGCTTTTTGGATCGTGTTTTCGTTCCACTTAGTCAGATTTTAAAGGACATGAGGAAAAATATTATTAAAAAAAAATAA
>JAOWBR010179101.1:0-10833 GCA_028571145.1 Dionaea muscipula
AAGTGCATATAATTTATGCAGAAAAGTGCAGAAGTTGCCGACGTATTTACCACGGATTGCCGACGGACGTTGACAATTTGAAATTACCGACGGATTAGTAATCCGTCGGAAATAGAATACTAAATGACGTCGGACTACCGACGGATAATTTTAATCCGTCAGCGTACATCGGTTGACATATGCCGACCGATTGGCAGACGGATATAACTATCCGTCAGCTTATACCGACAGACTTTTCCATCCGTCGGTAATTAGCACTCAAACTTTTCCCGACGGGTGATTGCTTCGGATTTCCGACGGATAACCATGTACCGACGGACTTCCGACAGAAAAGTGTCGTCGGTAATAGCCTGTTTTTTTATAGTGCACAACCTTTGCCCTTTTATAAGCTCTATTTGAGAACCTTCGAGACCTTCCCCTCGAAATCATACAACGATTCAACTCCTTCCTCCTCACACCATCTTTGGGACGTGGAGCTTGAACCTCCATAGTCACAGGACCTCTAGGACGAGGAACTTCAACCTCCACGGTCACAGGTTCTTCTCGAGATAAACCGCAAACAACGAATACCTCAGAATTGTCCCATATCACTTTGATTCCTTGGAACATTCTACCCAATGGATTCAAAAATTAGAAAAAACATGGGAATAAAGAACTAGAACCGCATACAAGTTTAACCTCACACCATCTTTGGGATGCGGAGCTTGAACCTCCACAGTCTCAAGACCTCTAGGACGAGGAACTTTAACTTCCACGGTCACAGGGTCTTCTCGAGATAAACCGTAAATAACGATTACCTCGGAATTGTTGCACATCACTTTGATTCCTTAGAACATTCTACCCAGTGGATTCAAAAACCAGAAAAAATATGGGAATAAAGAACTAGAACCGCATACAAGTTTAGCCTCACACCATCTTTAGGACACGGAGCTTGAACCTCCACAGTCACAAGACCTCTAGGACGAGGAACTTCAACCTCCACGGTCACAGGGTCTTCTCGAGATAAACCACAAACAACGATTACCTTGTAATTGTCCCATATCACTTTGATTCCTTGGAACATTCTACCCAGTGGATTAAAAAACCAGAAAAAACATGGGAATAAAGAACTAGAACCGCAGACAAGTTCAAAAAAGAGTTCGAGAAGCATGCATCCATGGCTGAAGAACAAAAATTTATTTTACGACATCGAGACATTCACCTCCTAAAAAAGAAGAAAGAAAGAGATCTTGACACTTACTTAGTTTTAGAAATCCAATTTCAGAAGCTGCTACTTTGATCTTCTATTTCTCCTTCTTCGATTCTTCGATGCTCAACTTCTCTCTCTAGAACCAATATTTCCATTTTGAAATAGAAGGATAAAGGCAAAAAACGAAGGAATAAAACCCTTCCTAACCCCCTCACGATGTTCGAGAAACTACTCGATTGTCTTCCCACTATTTGATATATGTGTCACTACCCTGTTGGTAACATAAGCGGTGTAATTATTTCACATCAGTCACATCAACAGAAACCCTAGCATGTACCTACATCATTACTATCGAAACAGTCGTGAAAACTCTGATTCTCAAAAAACCCGATCAACATTAAGGGTCTACCTCGATGATATGACTCCTGAGGGCCTGCCTCAGGAAGATGTTCTTTGAAACATGAGGGCCTACCTCATTACATCTACGAACGACAAGGGCCTACCTTGTGCACCAAACGACAAGGGCTTACCTTGCTCGTCGATCGATATCCAAGCTCGGGGGAATCCCCATGATTCGATTGAAAACTGGGGGCCTACCCCGCAAATCTTTAATTTTAAACTGTGAGGGCCTACCTCATAAGATCGAAAGCCAAGGGCCTACCTCATAAGATCGAAAGCCAAGGGCATACCTCACAGATAATCGTTCGATTCAATTCGTTCGATAAATGGATCCACAAAACAATGACTCACATCCAAGTCCAAAAACTGAGGATCAGCCCATTCGACGCCAAGTTGATCGACTCAGAGCTAGCCACGAGGCCATTCTATCTCGCTAGCAACATCGATAGCTTGAAGAGCTTGATTCAAAGGTTTGAAAAACCTTTCTAAACCATTAAGGTTTGAAAAACCTTTATAAGACTGTCGAACAAAGCTTGAACAAAATCATTATACAAACTCATTAGCATAAAAACTACTTTATGTCTTAGGAATTCCTAAACCAGAGAGTGAAAGATTAACTTTATTGGTAAAAAATGGGTTTAGCCATAAATGGCTTAGTTGGAACTAAAAGGACTCGGGCCCATGCGCCCGTCTTGACCAAGTAAAATGTCATCTCAGCGAAAGGATAAGGTCAAATAACAGAACATGCATTTTGCTATAACTAAACACCTATTCTGTTCGAACAAACCTCACACGGTTTCGGTTATCTTCTAAACTACTAAGAACCAATCTTGCCAGCTAGATCTGCAACTACCATCCATCAGCCCAGGCCTATAAGTAGACCCCTTTATATGAACCCCAAGATCATATCATTCTCATTTACTTTAGAAAGCTGCTACGCTCTAAGAAAGTTCAAGATCTATTCGATCCATATATACTGGATCCACCTCGTTCGCTCGAAGTTTGCTCAAACACGGTCTACATGATTCCTCCTCTCATCCGAGCAAGCTTAGTTCATATGACAATCTCGAGGCTGTCAGCCCGAGACTCCCTGAAGAATCATACGCTATTCGATTAACCAGCATTTTCTCTATGCTCCTCTGGCACATTGTCGATCGACTAATCAGTATATATCAATCCATCATTAGATCATATCCCTATCTTTTTTTCTTTTTTTCCTTTCGTTCTCTATTATCCCTTCGATCATTTAGGCCTTATCTAATGAATATCTCCATGATATTCAAGAATCATCGATATTTCTCTATTCCCTTGATTGTTAGACACGGGTGGTCAGGACCTTTCCCAGCGATCGTCATCCCTACAAGATTTGACGTGAACACTTCGTAAGATAAATAATCAACCAAGGCAAGTATTAATTCTTTGGTGACAAGAAATACAAACTCTTAGTTAAGTATTACTTCTTTGATAGCATAAAAATCGACCCTTTATAATTACAACTAAGGTTGGTATTTATAGGTAAGATATCAACATAATATCTGCCTTCTACATCTAACTAAGTTTGCTAAAGTTCTATTTTCTACGGCAAGTAAAGGGATGTAGATGATCCTCCACGGCACCTTCCTTCAAATATGATATTTATCTTCAAGGAAAGTTTGTGGAAGAAGTTGATGATCATTGTCGGGCCACGTCTGTTACTTGGAGATATTTGCTCTCTGGGAGGGTCACAGAGAAATGCAGAGACCGACTTGTGCCTGAAGAACAACAGAAGAAGCGAGACCGAGTTGAGGCTTTGTGTCTGGGTCTAATTTAGACCGTCATGACACGTGGCTATGATGCTCAAACATTTCCGTTTGATGGTGGAACCAACCCACGACATTGTCACAAAGCTTATGGGTACTGAGACCGAGATAGATCTTATGTTCAGTATGCTTTTGACAAGTGTTTTGTCATGAAGTCTATTTGCTTTATTTTTGTAGTGGGATCACGGTCTTGAGCCTGTTTTGCTCTAAATGACATCTACATAAGATATAGCTGAAAATACTAGAAAACATAAGTATAAAAAGGTTTAAAAATGATTTTGAGGACTAAATGATAGAAATAAGGGGCTAAAATGTAACAAAAAATAAGGTTACATCAACATAGTAACCGATATGGAGATGGAGTTTCCTCCACTTATGTTGGATCCCCTTCGAGATCTTGAAGTAGAAAGTTCAAGAAAAGATGTAATTCGACATTGATTCTTCTCATCTATTCCTACAGGTCTTCCTTTATGTTTTATATTGTAGGTTGGGGCTTAGATGATGCTATAAGATGGATTCGTCATGTCAATCAATTATAACCAGCATATGACCTCTCAATGTTAAATCTATCTCATCTAACTTGTTCCATTGATTGCCCATCTTCGCGGTAAAATTTTTTACCACATATTGGACATAATTTACATGGAATACGAAGTGAGAAAGTCTCTGCACTTAAATATGACCACTGCCGGTGCATGATCCAGAAAACATACAATCTCCCTTGCAAGTGCAACACCGCTTGGTATGACCATCAAAGCGTCCATATTCCTCTTGATATCATCCATGAATATTGACACAGGCTATCAAAGTCTCCACCCTCAAGCACTGAAGAAGATCGGCTAGAAGACACGAGAGAAGAAAGTCTCGATAGCTTGAAGGAAGGATCCCGACGAAAGTTGTTTCGTTGGATCATTAATTGGATAAAGCCATCTACAAGTGAAATCCGAAAACCTGGCTACCACATGTCATACAAGGGCAGATCGTCATCAAAGGAAGAGTAAAGTGGAGCAAGAATAAAGTCGTTTCTGAAACACGCTGGTTCAATGAGATCTAGATCAAGATCAATGAGAACGAAGTCAATGAAGTCACAGTCAATGAGGTCACAATCAATAGGAAGTACAATTACAATGGAAGGTGAAAAAATGATAAAGTGTTCAGGTTATTGCTGCCAGCTGCTTATCAGCACAACATCGACCGCATTGTAGACGTTGAACCTAATAGCAATTGTGGCTTCCGAGCAGTAGCTGCACATGTCGTGGACGATGAGACCTATTGGTACCAGGTGTGAATATATTTAATCACATGAATCTGAAATAATCGTGTTTTGTACACTACAATGTTGCATGTGGACCCTGGTGCAAAAGAAGAAACATTAGCACAATTGGACTGCACTACCTCGCCCACACTACCATAGAAATGGATGGACATGAAAACTATGGGATTGGTAATCACATCTAATTATAACGTCGTTCTGCATTCTTTTATCCCAATTAATAATACATCTTGTATACATATCTTCCATTACTATCTGCTCCGATTCCCAATGAATGACAATGTGAGATAACAGTTACTTTTGTTAACGAGGTATCACAAGGTCATCCATAACTCGCCAAATACAACATCCCCATAACTCAATATTGATATCGGGGAAAATATCCCCTAGGGACAGGTGGACAAAGGGTCCGAGATTGGACCGTTCGACCTGACCCGAGCCCTTGGTCAAACCCGATTAAACCCGGTCAACCGTGACCAAACCCGACCGAACCCATCTCGAAAGATTCTCCATCTCGTCACGAGCGCATAGGCGCTGACCGTTCGTCAATCAGAGCCCTGGATTGCTCAAACGGGCTTTCCGAAATTCCCAAGGCGAAGCGCATAACCTGCCCGACACTGCTTGGCCGGCGTTGCGTGCCCGGTAGTGCCTGCTCAGCTACAGCCGTAGAGATCCTCTATGGTCTTAGCGCGCTTGCCCGACCTCTACTTTCCCAGCGCTGCGTGCCCGACATTGCCTGCTCAGCTACGGTCGTAGGGCTTCCCTACGACCGTAACAGCCTGCCCGGCTACGGCCATAGGGAATCCCTTACGGCCGTAGCACCTTGCCTATTTAAATCCCCTCATCCCTCATAATTTCGGATACCTTCTCTCTCCTATAGGCCTGCCTGGACTTGACCTGCCCGGACCAGCCTGCCCGGCTACGGCCATATCGCCCTATTTTTGTCACCTCTTGCCCGGCTACTTCCCTACACGACCTTTTTCTGGCCCGTCTGAGGGAGGTACGCCCAAGCATAGCGAGGGCAGGCCTCCCTCGGCCGAGCGCCCGTGCGGCGATACTCGCCCTCTCGTCCATCCCGATTCTCCTTGCCCTACCGCTAACTGTTTCTCTCTCTTTCTCTCTCTTTCCTGCATTTCCCGGTTCTCCTCGCACGTAGGAGCTACCAGTCATTTTAGACACTTGCTGACTTAAGCATCGGAGCGATCTCCCCGGAGTCACACCTCGGGGTATCCTCTGACCTGTTTGCTCTTTCCCTCTCAAGTTCTCTTTAGAGCGAATCGAAATTACCTCCGAATCGTCTTTCACTCCTCTCCCGAGCCAATCGGGTCTTCTCCTCCGGCTGGAGCTAGTTCCACCCCGATCGGACCGAGACTTTGATGATTGCCTCTGGAAGGTTTTAGGTGCGGACCGCCCCCGAAATTTTTTCAAGAGTATCAAATATATATCAGGATCTCCGGGTGTCGGGATATCAGCCATCTCGGTGATACGGGATGCTAATATAGATATATCTAGATCGGTGCCATCATCATGTCTTAGGCCGAACCCCCTAGTATGGATATCCAAATCAGTCTTAGGAGTACACCAGTAAGGCTATCCCAAATGTCACACTAAGCTGATCCGGGTTGAGGTCATTGAAATGTACACCATGTCTCTCTTCTCTCATTGAGCTATCTAAGGTGACCCTCTATAATAGTTTTTTTCCTTAGAAAGGCCGGAGTCACCTCTAATGTGTCTTTTCCCTAGACATTTTCTGACTCCGTAGATTATAAGGCTACTCCTGCAGAAGGTAACCCCTACCATATATAATATGTATCAGTGGCTAAACAGTCTCATATCCAACCAATGAATAGTACACCAGATGTTAAAGATTATGCACGAATAAGAACAAAAACCGATAGTCAAGGAATAAAAGGTTCTAACGTATTTGATATACGGGAAAAATCCCCCTATACACGTGAACAAAAGGATACGGGAAGCGACCGGGTTCGTGCGGATATCGGTCCGGCTCAAACCCTTTCGGTTTTCATCCAAGGATCAGCTCGGGTGATCAGCCCAGAGCTTTCCTTTACCATTTTCTAGCCAATTTTAGCTGGCCAGGAGATGATCTCCTCGGGTGATCAGCCCGGGGAGTTACCATAGCCATTTCTTGGTCAGCTTGGCTGGCCAAGAGGTAACCTGCCCGGGTGATTAGCCCGGCCGGTCAGGATGGAGGGGCATATCGGTAATCCGATAATTCCCCCTCCTCCCTTTTACTCCTTGCCTATATATACCCCATCCCCCATAGCCTTCTAGGTATGCTTTTCTTGTTGATTTCAACATCTTTTTCTGCCATAAACATGATTCCGCGTCTTGCTTTCCTCTGCTGACTTAAGCATTGGAGCGGTCGTCCCGGGCTAAAAAACCTCGGGCTTCCCTCTGACGTGGTTTTCTCATCTTTCCAGGTCTAAGAGTTGATTTCCTCATTCCTGAAGACGATCTAGACCCGGCTTAGCTCGATGAACCGGTCTACCTTGGCCCGACCGACCGGAAGCGGTTCTCGAGCCGGTGGTGTTTCGGTTGGCTCATGTTCAGGCGATAACATCTGTCGCCGTCCGTGGGAAATGACAATCAGCCATGTCTTCTCCTCCAACTCTAACTGGAACTGGAATGTTCGTTAACCAACAAACCCAAACACAAAATACCACCCTCACTTGAGAGGAGTTCGTCCAGACGATGGCTCAGATAATAGTGAACTTCACGACAGAACTTTGGAAGAGGCAACCTTCTTCATCATCGGGACCGTTCCGGAATCCTCGATTCCTTCGACTCCGATCAAGATGCAGTCCCCTCCTGACGCTCAGCCTAGAGGGACTAGACGAAGCAATGACCACATGAGCACTGAGCGATGTCGGGCGTATAAAACCCGACGCATAACCCATCACGCTCATTCTCCTCCCTTGAAGTCCCGTCAGACTGATAGATGGTGTGACTTTCACAAGTACTCGGGCCATGACACAGCCGACTGCCGAGCACTCGAGAGTCATATAGATAGCTTGACTATGGCGAACAAACCCTCCTCGTCAAAGAGAAAAGACGTTGACAGAAGCCCAAGCCCTGACCCTGAAGGACGGAGAACTTCAACTACTTGGAGAGGCTTGGGAGGAACTTTACGAAGTCCGGGAGGACACACAACCGAGAGCGAATCGGGGCATAATATGAAGTTTTAATTGCTAGTAGTAACAGTATTATTTTCCTTACTTTTTGGTATCACTTTTTGCAACACATCCGTATACATATGCCATTTTGACATTTCATTCTAACGCTGGAGTGGTATTCCAAGGCATATTATCCTCGGAGCCACTTTTGGTTAAGTTCTGTTGTCAAGATAGGTCATGGGAGGCGCAGAGCCCGTGATTCAGCCGCCGCTTTTTTATGTTTACAAACGCGCATTCCGAGCATACCCTTGAAGACAGGCCTGTCCTATTTCTCCTTTTAAGTCGTGCCGGTCACGCCTAGTTGAGAAATTCGGACCTTTGGTCTGCATATTTTATAAGTCGTGTCGCTCCTGCCTAGATGTTTTAAAGTCGGGTTTTTGCCGCCCATCCCTATAAGTCGGGTCGCTCCTGCCTCGGATGTGTCCATCCGCGGTGTTTTGCGCTCCAATACGGATCTATCCTGCGGGGGTAAGCCACAACGTCTCGCACTCCTTGAGTCGGATTCCGCACCATTCATAGACTCAAGCTTATCACTGTTGCACCACCATCATGATAGAGGTTTGTTGCTAAAACCAATAGATCAAGAAAATATTATTGCTAATACGAGCAGGACGGGAATAAGATGACTATGCCGGACATCTCTCAGACAAAAACAACAAAAGGGACCAAGAAGTAGTACATTACATGAACTTCACTTACGCCTTTCACCTTTTCTTCGCGCAACGCCTACGGCTCCTCCGCCGTCCGTTGTCTACGGCTCCTCAGTCGTCACCATCGACTCCACAATCAGGTCTATCCCTTGGAGATGTCAATCACAACCACAAACTTAAGAACAAGTCAACCTCCTACCTCAAGACAAGTTCAACTAACAGACGAATCTTGGTCCGACTTATACCATTGCAACCTGAAACGAATGAAGATCTGCCCGGGCTCCGTCATGCCGGGTAGAATGACGATCTGCCCAGGCTCCGTCATGCTAGGCAGAATGACGATCTGCCCGGGCTCCGTCATGCCGGGAAGAATGACGATCTGCTCGGGCTTCGTCATGTGGTACAGAATGAAGATCTCCCCAGGCTCCGTCATACCGGGCAGAATGACGATCTGCCCGGACTCCGTCATGCCAGGCAGAATAAAGATCTGCCCAGGCTCCGTCATGCCGCATAGGATGACGATCTACTCGGGTTCCGTCATGCCGAGCAGAATGACGATCTGCCCAAGCTCCGTCATGCTGGGCTGAATAAAGATCTGCCCAGGCTCTGTCATGCCGGGCAGAATGACGATCTGCCCAGGCTCCGTCAAGCCGGGCAGAATGACGATCTATCCGGGCTCTGTCATGCCGGGCAGAATGACGATCTCCCCAGGCTCCGTCATGCCGGGAAGAATGAAGATCTGCCCAGGCTCCGTCATGCCGGGCAAAACGAAGATCTGTCCGGGCTCCGTTACGACGAGCAGAACGAAGACCTTATATGTACGGGGTTTATGAAGTGCCTTTCCGCCGCCCCTAACATGTTCAGCATCAGATGGTGACTAAAAAATCTTTGAAAGAAGTTTTGGCACATAACAACCTTCACTTCTCCAACAACTTCGGACATCCCCTTTTGGAGGACGCGCAACTTCATGATCCTTGCGGACCAGAGATGCGCCCAAAAAACCTTAGGTTCCCAAAACCAGGGACAACAAGAAGTCCGAAAGAGACGACAGACACAATGCCCCAAATAGGAGAAAGTCCAGGACCCACAGGCCTCATCGGGTCACGGCACAGATGGGTGTCGTGTACTCAAGCTCAGACTAACGACCTTCTCATTAGGAAGACTGCACCCTAAGGTAGTTAGGCAAGGCAGGTCCAACTCGTGTCTCTCCATAAGTCTAGGTCCGCCCACCTGATCTAGAATGTCCGGCTTTGTCCCGCACATCTTATAAGACGAATCCGTCCTGCAGGGGTAAGTCACGGTGTCTCGCGCTCCCTAAGTTGGATCCGCACCAATCAATGACTCAGGCTCATTTTGTTGCTCCTACAAGTGAGGTTTTGTCGCACCACTAACAAAGCGTATAACGAAGAACAATAACGTAGAGTAGGAAGTTCAACAAAAGATGTTCATGTTAAAGGATCTGCTAAAAGATGACCAACGTAGTTCAATCAAGTTCACCAAGGCGCTAACATCAGGATCTACTTTGCGATAAGCTCTTCCGAAGATTCGAACGGAGATTGGCATCCTCAAGTCCTGGAGATTCTTCTCAGTGCTTCCTTACACTCATACGCTCCCGCATCACATAGAATTAACAAGATAGTTCGGATGGTATTCTGAGGATTGATTTCCTCAAGGTCATCCCGTAGTACTGCCTGGTTGAGACAGTCGTGGGATTTGTTGCGAAAACCAATAAATCAGAACAAAAAAACAAGAAGAAAGATAAAAAGAGGCACTGGCATTCAAGTCAAAGGAAATTAAAGTAAAAACAAGCACCAACACCTTCCCTGACATGCCTAAAGGAGGAGCGGGCACTTGTAATTCCTATGAATTGTTGTGCCAACAAAATCCCTAAGTTGGGTGTCCTATCATTTATACAAAAAGGGGCGTGATAGAACCAAGAGTGATTCTCCTATTCTACCTCCCAGTGTTTGTCCACATTGTCTCCAATCGTTGGCTCTTCAGGCCTTATGTTTGCTCCTCCACCTACTCCGTCAGCTCCATCATCGTTCAAAAAGGCATTCACGGCAGCTGCCATTTCTGTAAAAGAGCACACGCAGAAAGGACGAGATTAAGGAACTTCTACAACTATATTTATCAGGCATTGTATTTGTTCCATGGTAAGGGGCTCACTAGAAATCGTCGACAATGGCACCTGGGACTACTATGCCAGGGTCACGGCTAAAGAGGCTAGGGGAGGAGGGACCTCGAAAGCCGACATCTAGGAGGAGGAGCCTCTTGGGAGTTCCTCATTCATGACTGGGAGCTCCCCCTCCTCATCATCAGCTAGGTA
>JAOWBR010179112.1:0-10832 GCA_028571145.1 Dionaea muscipula
ATGGAAACTGCTGGCTGCGCTGGACCTGCTTTGCAATTGCTTCTGGGCTGAAGCTGCTACTTGGTGGGCTTCTGCGGGCTTCTTCATGAGCTGATGGGGGGCGGCCTGCTACTACTGAATTGAGCCGCCGCTGGTTAATCCGCTTCAAATGCTGCGAGTTGCTACCCTGTTGTAGATTTCTACGCTGGAAGCTGCTGCTACTTGCTGTGTTAGGCTGCTGCAGCTGCTGCGAATTGGGCCTGCATGGTGGGCCTCTTATGAGCTTCTTTTGGCTGCTACAATTGGGCTGGAAGCTTCGTGAATTGCTGCAAGCTACCTGCGGCTCTTTATGCTGTTAAGCTGTTAAAAGCTTCAAATGAATCTCATGCTAGGCGCAATTAAAGTGCACGGTTGCCTCTTGCTTCATGGTCCCATGTGATTAATTTCCTAAGCTCCCGGGTCACATGTCACGCTCCATTAAGCTCCGTAAAAGACCTGAAAATAATCATAAATAATTAAAGAGCTAAAATTAGGTCTTTTAGCATAAATTAAACAAGGCAGCATTTATTAAATCCTAAACTTAAAACATAATGAAAACTAATCTAGACACATAATAAATATGCTAACGGACTATAAAAGTGAGCATAAATAAGTCGTTTTCCACGACTTATCACAAACCTCAAATACCACTGGCGGGGAGACTGCTTCAGCCCATACAAGGACTTCCTAAATAGATAAACATAATCTTCCTTGCCACGAACAACAAAACCCTCTGGCTACACCATGTAAATTTCCCTCAAGGTCGCCGTGAAGAAAAGCAGTCTTCACGTCCATCTGATGAAGCTTCAAATCCTACAGGGCCACAATAGACAACAAAACACGAATAGAAGAGTGCTTCACAACCGGTGAGAAAATATCATGATAGTCCACATCCTCCTTCTGACTGAACCCTTGCGCCACTAGGCGAGCCTTGAACTTCAGAATGTTCAAACCCGAACCAGCTTCTTTCACCTTGAAAATCCACTTACATCCAACCCGCTTTCTCCTCTTGGGAGGTTTCACCAACTCCCATGTCCCGTTCTTCGCTAACGACTCCATCTCCTCCTCCATAGCACCAACTCAACCAACAGCATCAGAACCAGAAATAGCCGCACGATAGGAGCCTGATTCCTCATACTCTATGTCTTTCGCCACCGCTAGTGCAAAAGCGACACTAGCCTAAGAGCCATATCACTCTGGAGGATGAACGGCGCGCCAGGTACGCCCCTGCGTAACACTGTCAGCAACAACAATAGGCTCTCCAGCCTGAGCCTGTGAACTACTACCAACCTTAGGAATAGAAGCTAGCGTGTCACACCCCATCCCGGGTGGACCGGCGTACGACCCGTGGACCCCTACCGTAACCCGCATAAGCCTAAACCCAACCAACCACATGGTTCAGACAAACTGAACAACAATCTAACAGGGGTCATTAAAAAGTGAACCATGGATAATGATAGCAATCTACCAAAAATCAGAGTATACCCAACATAAATCAAAGGTCAACCGACCACCACAATCAACGGAGAAAAACTCACCAAAATAACTCATGCATGAACCATGCAATACAGGATATTAGAGTGCCTAACGATGCTTAAGAATGCCTTCAAAAACATCCCAAACCAAACGGAAACAAAACTTAAACCAAACGGGCAAGGTGACGCACATCAACCCAATCCGGTCGATCGGTTCCCACAAATCCCATTGACCGGACAAGCTCGACAGAGAGCATGTCCCAGAGCCGGTCGATCGGTAAACAAATCCGGTCGATCGGATTTCTGTGTTCTGCAGAAACCAAAATCTGCATCCTGCGGCCCTTTTTTTATCACCCAAAATCCAAAACATTAAACAAAACGGAACTGAACCAATTTGCCAAGATCAAACACATCAAAACACGCCTATTCATGCCCCCGATGAAGTCCCAATCAAATCACACGCAAATCCAACCAATCGACAAAATCGAATTAACCTGAAGATGAAAAACCTTACCCCAAACCGGAAAATCAATGTCCACGCTCCACGGGCAACCCGAAGATGCTCAAAAGCTCCCCTCTAATCAAATGGCGGCATGAAGTCACAATCAAAACCACTCCATCAGAGTTTTCCCCATTGACAAAATCAAACCAAAGAAAAAGAAAGGTCAAACGAATCCGACGAAACTTACCCCGACGATGATGGATATCCCGAATCAATCTCCTTGTCGTCGTCACCTACATGCTAGCCAGATTCCTTCCCAATTGCTGCTGCTGCTGCGTCGACTTAAGGGAAAGAGAGGGAAGAGAAGCGTGCGAGAAAGAAGAAGAGAAGAAAGAGAGAGGAAAAAGAGGAGTTTCGTAATCTTAAAATCAAAACCCCCAAAATATAAATCCCAACCCAAGGAGGGCATAAGGTTCTTTTCCACTCTCACTAATGAGATTAAAAATCTCAAAAAGATTTAAAAAAAAAAACGTACCCCATGAGTCTCGAACCCAAACCTCCAAGAATAATTTCTCTCAACCGCTTCCACTAATCCAGTCGGGCTAAGTGGAAGTCTTGAAGTAAAAACAACCAAAATAAATTAAAAACGGTCTGGTTATCACATAGCGTCTCCATCTCACCAATGTGCTTAACAACGGCTCCCTGCTGATCTCTAACTGTGACTGAATCTGACTTATCATCTGCAGAGGTAACTGACTGACCAAGATAAACTGACTCATCAGTGGAGACGGCTGGAACTGCTCAACCTCAAACTGAACTCTCTTCGACAACTCAACTTTCTCAACATCTTCAGCTATCTCATCCACTCCACCTGAAGCGAGAACTTCATCAACAATCGACTGGGCCAATGAACCCGTGATTATCTCATCAAACATCACATCGCGGCTAACGATCACCTTAGGATACCCAGACTCCTTGCACCATAATCGGTACCCTCTTATGCCATCACCATACCTCAGAAACATATAACGAACAACACGAGGCTCCAACTTTCCCTTGCTCACAAGAGCATATGCGGGGTAACCAAAAACTGGTAGGTGATCATTGGACGGAGGATTACCTGACCAAACATCCTCTGGCGACTTGCAGTCAATAACTATAGATGGAGATCTATTAATCAAATAACATGCCGTAGAGACAACCTCAACCAATAAACTCTTTGGTAACTCAGCATGAGAGAGCATACACCGAGTCCACCTCATTAAAGTCCTGTTCATACGCTCCGCCACACCATTCTGCTACGGAGTGTAAACTGTTGTGCGATGTCGAACAAAACCAGCATCCCTACAAAACGCGTTGAACTCTCCCGAATAGAACTCCAAACCACTGTCAATCCGAAGCACCTTCACCTTCCTCTCTTTCGGATTTTCAACCATAGCCTTCCAATTCTTAAAAGCATCAAACACATCAGACTTCTTCTTCAAAACATAAAGCCATACCTTTCTGCTAAAGTCATCTATGAAGGTGACAAAATAGCATGAACCTCTAGTAGAAGGAACTGGAGACGGTCCCCATAAATCAGAATGGACATAGTTAAGAATGCCTCGAGTAGTATGCTTCCCTCTGTTAAACTTCTTTGGAGTCTGCTTGCCAAGAACACAATGCCCACAGAACTTCAACTTGCCCAACGGAACATCACCAAGAAACGAAAGAAATATGGCCCAACCACCGATGCCACAACGTGGACCAACCATCTCCCTCAGAAACAGAAGCATTAGAAGCAACCAAAGAAGATATAACAATCATACCAGAGTCCACAACAGTGCTACCCACCAAATGATAAAGATCACGAACCTTGAGGCCCTTCAACAAAACATAGTTACCAAGAAAAAACCTATAGACTCCACCCTGACCAGAAATCCTGTATCCTTGATCATCAAGAGTACCCAACGATAGCAGATTCTTCTTCAGACCACGAACGTGACGGACGTCAGCTAAGTCCATAACTATACCACCGTACATCTTCACCCGATCTATCCCAACACCAACCACCTTACATAAAGAGTCGTTCCCCATAAAAATGAAAACACCATCGGGAACGACCCTGTATGTCCGGAATCACTCCCTGTGAGGAGTCATGTGAAAAGAACAACCCGAGTCAAGAATCCACCCGGTCTTGAAGTCGATCGCATTGGCCCCGGTGCTAGGAGTAGCAAAACAAATCCTGCACTGGAACAGATGTGAGCTCAGAGTAGCAATCATCAAGCCAGCATCGCTGTCATCACTACGAGACTCATCAACAACTGCTACATTCCCCTACTTGTCTTCCTTTCCATTCGGAGCATTTCCCTTATCCTTGTTCTTCAACCTCGGACACTGTAGCTTCATGTGCCCAAAATCTTTACAATAGTAACACTGCACCTTGCTCAAGTCCCGGTTCCGAGGCCGAGCGTCTCCTGTTACATCCCACCCGGAATGTGACCAGCACGTGACCTGTGGACTGAAGCCCACGTGTCACGTAAGCCTAAACCCTATAGTTTAACTATTTATTTCTCTTAATCATAAATAAAGTCTCGTAAAAAATATTAAATCCAAATGAACTGACTTATTCTGAAGCACCTTTTCTTCCCTGTCAAGAATCTCTACTGGCCGCTCCTCATACGTCAAGTCCCTTCTCACATGCAGCGGCGGATAACCAATCGCATGAGATGGGCTGCGCACGTACTTCTTCACATGGACACATGAAAAATATTGTGCACACCCTCTAAGCTCTGTGGTAGGGCAACCTGATAAGAACTGCTCCAACTCTATCCAGAATCTTAAACGGACCAATGCAACGGGGACTGAGCTTCCCCTTCTTTCTTAATCTGATCACCCCCTTCCCCGGGAACACTTTCAAGAGGAATTTATCTTATCACCCACCTCAAACTCAAAGTCTCGACATTTGTTTTCCGCATAACTCTTCTGGCGGCTCTGAGCTGTCATCAGTCTATCTCTGATCATCATAATTTCCTATGAAGCCTCCTCGACCATCTCAGGTCCCAACATCTATCTCTCTCCAACCTCGTGCTAGCGGACTGGGGATCTGCACTCACACACGATCAGGCCACCACTCTCTGACACTCAGAATCGGTCTGTTGTACAGTCAGAATTTGGTCCATCAAGGTCGGTCACACCACTAACTGGCTAATCATCTCATCCACACTTTCGGTCACTGGCTGAATCTCAAGCTACCTGAACTCCTCTATCTACTGAGTCTGTGTAGTCAAACATGCCAAAATATCATCGATCTTTCGACTAATTGTATCAGCTACCACATTTTCTTTATCGGGGTGATACTGATTCGTCAGATCATAGTCCTTCAACAATTCTAGCCATCTGCGCTGCCTCAAGTTTTTGCTCCTTTTGAGTGAAGGTATACTTAAAACTCTTTTGGTCCATATACACCACCACACACAGCTCACCATACAAGTAGTGCCTCCATTGCTTCAAAGCGAAGACCATGGCTGCCAACTCCAAATCGTGGGTAGGGTAGTTCTTCTCGTATGGCTTCAACTGCCGAGAAGCATAAGCTAGCACCTTGCCCTGCTTCATCCGGACACACCCTAACCCCTGCAACGATGCATCACTGTCTCTTACTTTCAATTGGTGATAACCAGACTTCAAATCAATCTTCGAAAACATGGATACTCCCTGCAACTGGTCAAACAAATCGTTAATCCTCGGAAGCGGGTATTGGTTCTTCACTATCACTTTGTTAATCTCCCGGTAGTCTATCCAGAGCCTCATCGAACCATCTTTCTTCTTCACAAACAGAAAAGTTGCCCCCCATGGTGAAACACTGGGGCGAATGAATCCCTTATCCAGCAACTCTTACAACTGGGTATTCAACTCTTCAAATCCACCGGACCCATCCGATACGGTGCCTTTGAGATCGGCCTCGTATCGGGAAATAGGTCTATCACGAACTCCACCTCCCTATCCGGCGGAATGCCTGGGAGGTCCTCGGGAAACACGTTAAGAAAGTCACAAACCATGGGGATGTCCCCCACTCTCAGCTCCCCCTTCTCGGTGTCTACCACATACGCCAAGTAGCCAGTGCAACCTTTGCTCAACAACTTATTTGCTTGCAACACAAAAATGAGGTTAGCAGGTCTAATATTTCTTTCCCCCTCAAACACCAATACCGGCTCACCCAGTAAGGTAAAGATCATAGTCTGTTCCTACAATTCAGCCGGGCGTGGTGTCGAGCTAACCAGTCGAGCCCCAGTATCACATCAAAAACCGAAATGTCTAACATAATCAAATCATCATGCATAATTCTACCATCCAGATCCACCCCATAATCAGGCACATACCAACTCAGCACAACAGGATCCCCTATCGGCGTAGAAACTAACATAGGCATGTCTAACTCCAGAATAGGAATGGATAAAAAATGCAGAAAAGCTGAAGATGCAAACGAGTGGGTGGCCCCAAAATTAAAAAGAACTCTAGCTGGTATAGTTGAAACTAAACGTGTACCTTGTACCACAGTAGGTGAGGCATCTGCATCCTCCTGAGTCAGTGCATAAACTCTGCCAGTTCTAAACTTTCCCCCTGAACCAGTTGCTTTGCCTTTACCTTTCCTGCCTGATTGAGCTTGCACATGTTGGGGCCTCTGAACTGATGTTTCTGAATCAGCTGGCTGTCCCTGTCCCCCACTCTGGAACCCCTGACTAGACCTCTGCTGGCCCGGTCTGTAACCACTCTGAGCTAGTCGATACTGACCCTGTGAGCTCTGCTACACCGACTGGCTTAATTAACCAAAACTCCGTGAACCCTGTTACCTCTGCATTTATTAATCGTGTGACCAACTCCCCCACATTTGTAGCACACGAAAGGCGTGCCATCACATCGGATGCCCTGAGGGTGCTGCTCCCCACATGTCCAATAAGTCGCTCCGCCACTGGAGAAGCCCTCCGATTTGATTTGCTGAAGGTGCTATGGTCGTCTAGAGTTGCTGCCATTACTCTTCTGACTCTGGGTCTTCACTGGGCCCTCCCTGGGCCTCTTCCGACCAGCAAGCCTCAACCCCTCCTCCATGCAAGTAGCTCGCTCCACCATGTCTGTCAAGGTCTCGCATTTCAATGCTTTGATGGTAGATTACAACTTTGGATCCATACCATTCAGGAAAAGAAAGGTCTTCTGAGCCTCTGTAGCTATCAACTCCGGAGTGAACCTCCTCAGCTCGGTGAATCTGGCCTCATACTCTGGTATGGTCATGCTACCCTACCTCAATGCCAACAATTAAGCTTCCTTCTGGTTCTGGATGTGCTTGGTATAATACTTGCTTTCAAACTCGGTAACAAATGCAGGCCAGTCCATCACCCTAGCTCGATCAACATATCTCCTCTATACACTATCCCACCAGTGCTCAGTTGCGTCCTTCAGCATGAATGCAGCTATGGGTACACGATGCTCGGGCGCAGATGTGATTTTCTCTAGAATCCTCTCGACCTCCTGAAGCCAGTTGCCTGCCTCAATTGTATTTGTAGAGCCACAGAACTTTGGCGGGCTGAGCCCCATGAAGCGGTCAAGGGTCTTCCCTCTGATGTCATCCATCGCTGGTGCGGACCTGTCTCTCTGCGTCATAGCTAGCCTCTCAGCCTGCTGCTCCTCCATCGTCGGTGGAACCTCAACCATCGGTGCCCTCTGCACAGCCTTGAACCTCTGAAATTGTCTGAACTCTGCGAGCTCCTCGGGAGTCCACTGCTGAAACTCCTGAAACTGCACGTACTCCTTAGTCAATCCCTAGGTGAAGCCCATAGGTTCAACATATGAGGTCTACACAACAAACTATATTCTACAGGGCACCTCAAAATATCATTACACTATTCCCAAGGCAAGTCACATTGATTACATCTAGTCATGCTTTCTATAATTAACCTCTGACTCATCAGTCATAGTTATACTCATCATCATCCATTCTATCATGCTCAGAATCATATCAGATAAATGCGGAAGACTTAAATTAAAAGCTGGAAATTTAAGCGGAAGACTGAAAGCGTACCTCGTGCATGGATGTCGGAAGACGGGGCCTCATGCTAAACCTTAAGGACATTTAATCTAACTCTATCTAATCCCATAGAATCGGTTAACCTAAAGCTCTGATACCACCCTTATCACACCCCACCCGGAATATGACTGGCACGTGACCCATGGACCGAAGCCCACGTGTCACGTAAGCCTAAACCCAATAGTTCAACTATTTATTTCTCTTAATCATAAATAAAGTCTCGTAAAAAAAATTAAATCCAAATGAACTGATAAATCTAAATAAATCCCAATGGTCAAGGGGAACCCAAAAGGCCATACAAGTCAGGGGAAAAACATCCCTAAATCCATACAGTCTAACTGAAAAAGTAATTAGCTGAAGCAACTGATAATAAAGTCTATGTCTAAAATGATCATAGAAGCCCAGGCAAAAACCTAAGAGGCAGCCCGTCTCCAGAGCATCCACGTCAGTGCGGTACCTGAGACTGTGTTGTGAAAACACAACAGAGAAAAAGAAAGACAAAGACAGAAAGTAACCCATTAGCAAGAGCTAACGGAAACAATAGATGGAGCATAATAATATGTGATAACTCAATAATATAAAAATGATCATGGATATAGCAGCGGAGATCCAAAGTGGAATAAAATCACATGGAAGCGAAAGGCCCAATGATCAACTCGCCACAAGCGCCGCCAATCATACTCGCCATAACAAAAACCAAGCGAGATCACATTCAATAACAGGGTCAAGACATGCCATAGTCCATGTTGATACTAAGGAAGAATAAAAGATGGAAAGAAATTCAACACGTCTTATCCATCGAAAAGCTCACATAATGGATGTCCTATATATAATATTAGCCACCGGGAAGCTCACGTAGTGGACTAGTCATTAGTCATCGTAATGCTCTCTCAGTGGACTAACATAAGGTGTAGTCGTCGAAAAGCGCACTCAAGGGACTACTGGATATCTACTACCAGAAAGCTCACACAGTGGTCTAAGTCATAAGCTAAATGGAGATCTCCTTATAGTGGGGCCGGAAAGCTCATGTTACCCATCAGCAGAGCCTTCCTAGACCCGTTGCAGCTGTATGAGAGGTTTTACGAAAGTTGTAACGCCGGGGTCACCCTAGTGGGTATCTTCCCAAAATGGCCAGAGTCATCCAACATTAGAGATTTTCCCTAGACTTAGCGGAAAACGATATCCATAACAACCAATTCGCCAGGAAAACGTGTTATACCCCGTGTTTTTATGTCCATTTTGTAATGTTTGATGATCATTTTGATTGATATTTCATGTTGGGAAATTTTCGTTTTTTCGGTGAATAGTGTTTTACGTGAATAGTGTTTCCGGTATTTCATAGCCGTTTTACGACTTTTTGCATCGCATATCGTATTATCATTTTGAGCATACCAACATGATCATGACGATGAGACGAGTCTTCTGAGTGCCATATTGACGTGTTTGGATTTCTCAGATTTTTCGGGATTTGACGGGTCGTGATTTGACGGTTTTTTTTCGATATTTTGATTTTGGTCTTGTTAGAACCGTGATTTAATTTCGTGATTTAAGGTGGTGAGTTTGAGACGTTCCGGATTAGTGTGTACGCATGATTTGAGGATTTAAAGATAGTTGATTTGGTTGACTTGAGTTGACTAGCAATTATGAGGAGGGGGAGGAGTGTGAAAGTGGTAGTGTTTGTTGTCCATGTGTGGTTGGATGGGCTCGTTTCTCTCTTCCCTTTTTCCTTGTGGCTGCCGAGTAGAGGAGGAGGAGATGGACCAAAAGAAAAGGAAAGGTTAAGGAGAAGAAGAAGGAGAAGAGAAAGAAGATAAGAGAAGTTAAGGGAGATTTCTTGCATTCCTTCTTCTTCCACTTGGATTCCTACTTGAAGATTGTTTGTTCATGCTTGGAAGATATCTTGACATCCTCTAGGATCTTTGGAGTTCACCCTTTGGCTTATTTCAAGGTAAGAGTTGGTTTAAGTTTTGGTTTATCCATAGTTTTGGTTTGAGTTCATTGGTTTGGATGGATTTTTGATATGGTCATTTTGAGTTTGGTGCATGATTGGTGATGTATAAGGATTTGGCATGTTTTTATATGTTGCTTATGACTTGCATGAGGTGTTGAAGTGGAGTTCTTGGTATGTTTGTATGGATTTTCATGATTATGTTTAGTTTTGATGAGTTTAGTGTGTTTTGGATTTTTAAAGTGTTGATTATGTGTTTGGCTTGATGGAGATGGCTTCCATGGATTTGGATAGCTTTAGGACATGTTTTGGCATGTGTTGGTGGGAGTTTGGTTGAGTTTTGGATGTGTTTGAGGTTGGTTCGAGCCTTTGGAAATTTCTGTTTTTCAACAGATTCCAGGGCCGGATACCCGGCTGTTTCAGCCGGATATCCGGGTCCCTGGGCCAAAGTTTCTGCCCCCATTTTGGCATGATTTACGGATATCCGACTCCTTTGGCCGGATATCCCCCGGAGGCTGGAGAAGGTTTGGCTTGATTTCCCTTATTGGTTTATTTGGATGGTGTTAGAGGTGATCTTATGCATGTTTGGGAGGACCATTAGGATCCATTTTGAGCCGTGTTGAGCTCATTGACTTGGTGTTTTAGTTAGTTGTCGTGTTTGGTTTTTGAGACGATTTATGCATGATTTTGTATCAGGAACCGCGGTTGATCGTTTGGTACTTGATTGAGTTTTCTTGGTGATTATTGAGCCATTTGATCAGGTGAGTTGTTATACGGATGTTGGTACATGATCTTATGCATGTTTTACTCGCTATTCCATCCGTTTTGTGCCTACGGTAGATTTAGGCCGTAGTGTACTATATTGAATTGTTTTAGACTATTGATGTCTTG